>PDGT01000066.1:1291992-1382592 GCA_003671415.1 Megathymus violae | reverse complement strand
CGGGAGACTCTCGTTCTCCCGAGTCCACGCCCGGGTAAAAGGGTGACCCCTGAGACCCGTAATTCCCCGTCACAAGCCAAAAAGGGCAGTGGCTGGATGAGTCTGTGTTGTTGTTGTGTTTCATGATTCTTGCTTTATCATTATCATATAGAAACATACGGCCAGTAGAGGGTTTTATGTTACTAAATGAACCAACCTCTGACGAAACAGAATGCTTCACAGACGCGCTAAGAAAGTTTGGATCCCCTGTTTTTACAGTTATGGGTTATCAGGTAATAATAGCATTGGCAAATCGAAATAGTATCAATGCTGAATGCTATACCACCAAATATGTGCCGGAAATATTGACTACAATGAGTATAGGCAACTAAACGCACAAGCAGCGTTCAAGCAGTGACAAGAGATGTTCAGTTGCGCCAACAATATATACAGTACAACAAACAAGTGGATAGGCAATTAATAACTAATAAATATATTGATAATTAATTATTTAATTAATTGATTATTAATAAGTTACAAAAATTAAGGTTAAAAAAAGTGAATAAAAAAACACACGTACGAGTCAATACACAATAAATTTGCACAAAGCCATTTCAGGAAAAAATGATGTCAGGTTTGCAATTAATATCAGGTTACATAATGGCCACGACCGTTTTGACAAGAACGTGTCGACTGAGAAGAAGAAGAAGGTTAATAATATTTTCTACAGTAAAAAATACGATAAAAAAAATAATAAATAATAGAATTTTAAATATTATCAATTTTATAGCGAAAGCTGCAGAATACAATTAATACATTTGTGCATTAATGAAAATTAACTAACAATTTATAATTATTGAGAATAAGTCAAAACAAATATGTTCATTTATCATTTCTGTCGATTTATTTTTTAATTTTTTTAAACGGTCTGAAAAAACTGTCTTATATGGATCTAATGTGGTCACCGTTTGCCCGAATTACTTGCACCATCTCAAAAATATGCTGCTAATTTCCAGTATAGGATAGTTTTTGTTGTGCACATTGAAATTACAAAAATTGCGTACCAATCCAAGAATAACATGTTGAATGTCATTAATCATTGCAATCAAAAGCATTCTGTCGTTTATTCTTTCAGTGAAATACTTATCGTCCATTCTGGATAAATATTTTTGGCTCTTATTTTCATTGTTATGGATGAAGCTTTAAGTTCATAATATGTTTTCGTTGAGGCTTCTTTCATGCTAAATCAGATAACACAATCAAAAGGAAGTAATTTGGCGTAGAATTACTTAATGTTTTTCCAATCATTTCATTTTTTATCGTTCCTTTATCAAGGAAATACGGTATATATTTATATATTTATTTTGATACGGTGATCTAACTTCAGGCTATTTATGTAATACTTAGAACGTTAAGTATTTTTGGAGTGCAAGAGACTGACTCCATCCATTCTTGGTGGTGCACCCTGCTGAATAATCGTCGAGGCTAAAAGGCCAGGTCCCTGCTATTGGAGGTCGCTAGGGTCTATGCGACCTAGTTTAATGCTGGCTACCAACGTTCTTGTAAAAACGGCCGTGAAATGTACTAAGCGTGTTTCTATCGCAATGTCAGAGAGCCAGTAATTTACACTAATACTGTAACGGGAGTATGCGAATTTTGTGAATTTGAGGATACTCTCCGGCATGTCAAAAGAGGCTAATGAATTTTTTTACAGTGCTGTATGTATACAAGTTCCGAATGAGAATAACCTTCTGGTTATTGTAAATTGCTTCGTGCGAATGGCGTCAGAGTGCCCGTAGTAAATATGTAATGTTGACGTCCATCGCGAGTTCCAGTTACTCACATTACTTCCATACATAAAGTGGTTTTCCAATAGTTACTTTGAATCAGCCGGATATAATCTCAACTATTTTATTGCCAAATCAGTGACTCACGTCCCTGATAAAGGCGCCAAGGCTAGCTTCAGACGGCCAGGACACGTGCTAGACGACCCGGAGACGAGATCAAGGTTGCAAGAGACATACTCAATCGCACCCCACGAACATTACACCCACAGTGTCACTCCGGCGGCGACGACGATCCGTTTTTTACACGAGGTATTCCTCAATAAGCAGTCATCTCGTCCCGAAATTCTCTACAACGCGATGTCTTACACCGACGTGAATGTCTTAGAAGATGCCCTTAGGCGAACAGCCTAACCAAATCCCCTTTTTAGGATAACCTAGATATCTATGGAATAATAAAGTAAGGCAAAGACTAGATGACTTTAAATTCGTTTTCTTTCTCCTTCCTTTTTAGATCAAAGATATAATTCTTTGGATTATTCTTTCTTACCGAGATATATCAGGTCTTTAACTGGTAACCATGATTTATTGATAATCTACAAAAAAAATCCAAAAATTCGCTCTTTCGTTTGCTGTATTGTTCTGTAAGCCCCATTATAGGTTCATTAATAAATAATAAAGTAGATTAAAACGGGACATTGTGTTCTACTTTATCCTATTTTTACGTACGAGTATGTAAAATGTAAGCCCACTATTATGATTTAAATAATAATTTATGTAAAATACCATAATAGTCGTTCACCGATGTATGAAATGACAGTATTTGTGTTTAATTACTTAATTGATTAGAAATGGAAATTTACGCTTATGATAATCACCAATTATTATTATGTGAATAATTACTAAAATTCAAATTAATGATTAGTAGTTAATTAATATATTATAAGCAATTAATTTTAATTACATTATTTAGTATATTGATGTTCGCGACGACATAAATATAGGGAGAAGCTGTCATGGCGGCGCGGCATTTCCCACGCTCCACAGCGGAGCTTGTTACCAGGAGGATTTTGAGCCCTTCCAAGAACTGCCCGAGCAAGAAGGAACCTTTCGAGTCCCGAACTCCCCACACATAGGCCTGCGCACTCAGGGGCAGCACGACTCCGAACGAAAGAAATGCCGGCGCTAATTGTCACGCGGTACGCCTAAGACACTTTGAATAATTGTACGAATATAAAAAGTGATTCAAAAACAAAAGTTTTATTTTCTTTATATCTAATATTTCTAAGACTATCCCACAAAATATGTATGTTGCCATCAGCGCAAATACCTCGTTTAACACGAAATCCACAAAGTTACGCAATATTTTGTAATACAAGCCGTGTCGACTTCCCAGTTCCGAGCGCGCTTGTGTCAGAGTCACGCAATGTACGTTAATTCACCGTAGTTTCCGTAGTAATACTGCGTAATATAGTTTCCTGTCGACTTCCCGAGATAGTATGACCAAAATTCGACGTTATTCCGGATAGAATAGAAGCGAGATTTGTTTGAAAGGCAAGTGATCGCGTGACGAACAAAATGTACAAGGACCCATGTGTACAAGAAATAAGAAAAGATTCCGTCTGGATAAGAAACAAAATTCATTTTGAAGTTCCTGTGACGAGTCAGACTCGGATATAAACCCGTGGCATCCTGACGGTATATTGTGACACATTATGCCAAAAATATTTCTCATTGTTTTGTTTCGCATATACCTATGATATATGTATATATATGAGGTCATCATATTAAAATATATTGTAACAGAGCCGCTAAGCGTTGTCTAGTACCTAAATGGCATTTATTTATTTATTTAAACTTTATTACACCTAATACAATGTAGTATAAAAGGCGGACTTAATGCTAAAAGCATTCTCTACCAGTCAAACTTTGAGATAAGCAGATATCAGCGATGGCACATTAATATATGAATGTGAGGTATATAAAGATCATAATACCATAATAAATGGTGTGGAATTACGTATAACATTACATATACAATAAACATATAGTAAAAAAAAATATTGAATATTTATATTATAGATTTATACATGAAGATGTGCATTAGTTAAAAACGTAACTTGGGTAGATGACAATTCACATGTCCACGCAGATGTGATACGAACACAGCACTTTCCCTCAGACCTCAGCAGATAGTGGGCAGTGACTCTGTTTTTAAAAGATTTATCTGCGAGAAATTTTTCTTATCTGATGCGGGAGAGCATTCCAGAGGCAAAAAGCATCAATAGTTAAAGAATTTTACATAAAACCAGATCAGTGAAAGGGAGTCGCTAATACGAGAGAATCCTAAGATCGCAGTTGACGCTGATGAGTTTCATGAAGATACTGAAATAACCTGGTAATATTAAGTAACCTGGGTAAAGCCGTTCAAACAAAACACAGTGCAATGTGCATGTATTGCATGTACTTATAGAACTCGTATATCAACAACTTCAGTAGTTTGTATCTGATCATGATATTTAATTGATAAATTAGTGTCAGTAAGTATATACATACATCAGTTATAATCGCACCCTTAGAATGAAAGTGACTTAACTCAAAATTCCTGAAATTCCAGATTTTACTATAAATTTACTTAAAAAAGCCTACTCTTAAACCCCATGGTGAAAAAGAGCCTGAATTATGAGTGAGAAAGGGAAAACCTCATACATCAGTCTCTTTAAACTTACTCAAGACCATACAATTTTGAAAACTTTCTTCGTCATTTCCCATAAATTGCAATTTTTCAGTTAAGTCCCTTTCATTCTAAGGGTGCGTATAATAATGGTTTATATTTGATGAGATACGTTGGTATGTAAAAGTGTAAAAGTAATAAAAGTGCTTTCATATCACCTGACAAAAGCGACATTATATGGGACTCGATGTTCATTTTTACATTTAATTCCAAAAACGATACGTGATTTTCATTTTACATTTTTCAAGCAACATGTCTGAGCACATGTGACATAATGAAACAAATATTTATACCAGAATTTTGCATAAATGAGAAGGTCGTCTGCACACAATGGCGACGCAATCGGTTCCGAGCTGGCGGTTATAATGTTTTAATACTGGTTTAAGATACGTGCTGAGGGGATTCTTTCGTCGCCGTAACAGCAGCGAAATATGACGTGTTAAATTACAAATGATCTTGATTTTAAATTTAATAACACAAGCTCGAAATTACCTACTTTTGCTGCACCCAGTAATCGCTAAAATGTCTCCACGAGAAAAGTATTATTGTAAAACTAACACACGGCAAAATTTAGCAAATATGACATATTCGACACACGGTCCATTGTTAAGACAATCAAGTCAGGTTTGGAATAAAATAACCCACTTTTTGCTAGCTTGTTTATTTGATGGACATACTAAAAATTTTCAGACATATTATTATGAAAATTTATTAGATGACAGGCTACGTTCCTCGACCGGGGTAGACATTTATGTGACAGATAAATGTTTTTTTCGCTTCAAGAGTGTCTGTGATGTCTCATTTGTGTATGTCGATGCCACCCGCAACAAAGGGAATCGTAGTACAGGGGTGTGAGTGTTTTATTTTAATGTCATATAAATTACAAGTTACATAGCGAAGCTGACTTAGCTTCGGTTTAGAAAACTCTTAATTCTTGGCTTTACAAAGATTGCATTTTTTTTAAGAACTTCGTTATACCGTGTTTAATTCATTTTATTTTTGTGTTGTTTTCGTATCTTTTGTGAATTAAGAATATATTTACGTTACACTTGAATCAAATGAAAATATAAAATTAAGACTAAACTAAATTTGAATACCCCATAATATTAAAATTAAAGCAAAATCACGATTATTAGATATTTTACTTTATCATTACATTTATATCATTATTATTAAACATCGAATCGAATTATATGTATATAAAATAAAACCTCAATTACACAGCCGTCATTGCTAGAGCAGCGACATTTATCGTTGCCTCTTATATAGTAATATATAAAAGTTTGTGGTGTCTGCTAAACATGAATTGGTTTACATTGAATAGATATAACTTTTATTTTCTACTAGCAAACTGTTCTCGCTTCACTTCGGAAGAACTTCGCAATACGCTAAGAAATAGTACTTACAATATTTTAAATTAATTCATAACTTTTTTATTTATGGACGAATTGCGATGACACGAAATTTAAATATTAAGTGAAGCTTACTACAATACATTAGTGAAAACTAAAACGAAATCGGTTAAGCTGTTTCTGAGATTAACGCGCACAAACGCACAAGACAAACAGACAAAAACTCTAACAAGTATTGTTTTGTGTTCTATTGCGTTAATAAAGGTCATTAATAATGTTTTTTCTTATATATCTGTCATGTACCGAAAGCGAACAGGTTGAATTTCTTTATATTTATAGATAGTGCTTCATTATTAATTGCTTTTTAATAATAAAATAGACTTCACCGCTCTGTCTCACTTTCCACTGTTAGTGCCGGAACAGCTGCGGACAGTGTACATCCCACGGTACATACCAACAACTCAAAAGTCAAAGTCTCGACAATACAATTTATTCAATATAAATCGAATTGATTATATATAGATTTTAATTATTTGACTACATATAATTTTACACCATATTTTTTGTAATTAACAGCAATATATTTTTTAATTATATTATGGTCTTTTAATATTTACTTTAATTTATTAATGGTGCATTATCTGATAACTGCTTAGCTCAAAGGTCGACTGGTAGAGAATGCTTTTAGCATTACGTCCGCCTTTTATACCGAATTGTATTATCTATACTAATATTATGAAAAGAAAACTTTGTATTTTGTATGTTTGTAACGAATAAACTCAAAAACTACAGAACGGATTTTAAAAATTATTTCACGATTAGAATGCTACGTTATCCCTGAGTAACATAGGCTATATTTATTACTAGAAAAAATAAAAGATCCTTGCTAAAACTTCAGTAACGTGAACCAATGTGTAAAAATATTTGCTTAATAACTTCTTTCATGGCATACGCTGCGGAAACTATTAATAAAGCACACCCGTGCGAAGCCGGGGCGGGCCGCTATTGTCTAATAAAGTTTAAATAAATGAATAATATATTGCGTAACACCCGTCCATATATATGTCGTGTTCTGGCAAGTAAAAGTAAAAACAAGATAAATAGCAACAGCCAATTTAGCCTTTGTGTAACGCTGATTAGTTGAATAGCTATTATTATTAAATAATAGCTGAATAGTTGATAATAGTAAATTTTTACCGCCATCCACACAACCCAAACAAAAAAAAAGCAATATTACCGACCACCAGAAACTGAGCAAGCCCACATAACATTCCGCTCGGTACACAACTGTGAGTACCTACTTTATTTTTTTCCTAAACTTGCAAATGGAAAAACCCATTCAGATTTTAAAACTTTCATTAAAAACTCTTACGCATTGCACTCCATATCAATTTTACACTCACAGTAGACATATGGAAAAATTATATAATCTCTTATAAACTTTATTTATAATGCATTTTTTGTCTGATTTTACTGTCATACTCATAAATGGGATAAAATTTGTTTATAATGAACTAAATAATTGACTGCTAATAATTGTGAAAGTAGCGTAAGTTTAGAACATATACTCTTATATCGCCGAAGACATCGGCAGCAGCGAAAACACCATAAACAACAATGGTTAGTACATAACTATGCTGCATCATGCCTCATGCATGCACTATGCAGAGTTAGAAGAAAATAATTCTTTGGTGACGGTCACAGAGCACGTTAGGTACTATAGCGAACCTCAATGCCTTCACATTCATGATGGAATTTGATTTTTGGGACAATATCAATATATTATTACGGTTGTTATATGCTAACGTTTTAAAGATCTAATAAAAATAGGAGCAACCAAACAAAAAAATGTTGAGTACATTGTGCCTCGTTACAAAATTTATTTTCTTGCAATCGTGACAGCTTACAAAAGCAGTAAGAAACCGTGCAATAATTCACCAGCCGAACGCTGAATGATTTACCGTTTCTTTGTTTTTCGGGCTAAACCTATGGAACTGAGGAAATTCCACCAGAAACCTTTTTATTTTATTGGCTTGAATTTCGCGAAATGAGCATACAGAATCGGGCTCCGTACAACAAGAATATTTGAGCAAACGATTGAATAAATAAACCATTAGACGATAAAAGCTTCTCCTCATTTATTAGCGTCGCATCGGATCGATTCGTATGTTCGTATCTAAACGGTGGTCAACGTAGGTTGACTGTCCCAATTCCAAATAAGACGTTTTAATTTCTCGCGTTAATGTCCGTTCAGTAAAATTGTAAAGCTGCATTTAAGAAATGCAGAAGAAATCTCGTCCAGCACCAAAACGTGGTTACATTTTAACAGTGGCATAAACATAGAAAATTAGAAATACACTCGTCTTGACCGGTAAATTACTACCAGCTCAAGGTTAGTCTCTGTTGGCGATTTTTCCATAATATATTTGTATGCAGATGTGCATCAGCTGCTGAAACAAGATCTTTACGATGTACCAACAGTAATTATACATTAAGAGGGCTTCATTAGAAGAAATAAATCATTATTTATTTAATTACTATGTAATATTGATTTATTAAATGTGTTTTATACCTAAGTTAGTGGTAAATAGTTGTTACTGACCAGATTCTCGCCACTATAGACAATCTCACCATACCTTACAAAATAATAACCCTCGAAGCCATGTTTTTATCGACGGGAACACGATTTTGTAGGTCAGCGGTTATTGGAGCGTGCGTAGGAGCAATTAATATGTGATTTTGACTGTGAGTTATAATGTTACATGATAATAATACAGATCCGATATCGAAAGCTGGAATAATATGTATGTAATATTTCGTTACATTCCCAAATTTCTTATCTCATAAATGACGTTTTATTAATGAGCATTGTCCATGGACCGAGTTATGTAACTATATGTTCAGCAAAATTATTTATTGGAATTAGTATAAATCTACTTCACAGCAATCCCCGAGCACAATGTATGATAGTATATACCTTTACACTTGCGTAGAATAAACGACATAAAGGGCATATACTAATAATGTAAAGAGAGAGTTGGAATTTTGTGAGTTTGTGTACATGCGGAGAGTAAGTTTGAAAAAATATTTTACCATTTGAAAGGTACATAATTCCGGATGGACAACGGCTGTACATTGAGTGTATAACAGATTTTATTGGTGTTTATTGTTAAATCCTCAGTAAAGTACAGTTCTTACATTCAGCAATCTAATAATGCTATGGTTACGTTTATCGTGTCTAATTATTTGTAACTGCTGAAACATATTAATTTAATCTAAAAGCTTTCCGCAGTTGTAAAATGTCATATGATGTTACACCGAGACATTACATGTTTACGACCTCACACGCGGCGTTAAGCTGTATAGGGTATATCCTATATGAAAGTTTCTACCCGTTCGACCCACCTAAAGAGGTACTCCCCATGTCTAAAATTCGCCTCCATCATACATTGTGCTTCGGGTTTTTCGATCTACATAAATTGATCTTATTTTATAACAATGTAATTTCGCAAAGTAACGCTTGCTACTGTTAACTACATTGTATAATAACAATTCAAATCGAGTAACTATTGTATCGTAAAACAGTTGTTGTTCCTGTAAATCTCCATTTTTGTTACGCTAAATTGAGATAGAAACGCAACGGTAGTATTCTGAGCTATTTACTTCCTACTACAGTTAGTTACTACTGTTACTCAGTTACCCCAGTTACTACTGTAGAAGGTTATAACCCTGACTCTCAAACTGGGCTATTAAATCAATCAATTATACGTGAATTACCAATGGGAACTTTTAAGAGACGCGTTAAAGCACAGCTTATAGGTAAAGAATATTATCGTATAGATAAATATATGTATTAATGACTAGGACGCCTGGAAATAATAGTGTCGAAACCATTTCCGCGCAGGTAAAAACTTAGTTGGTGATTACAATTTGTTTTTTTTTTTTAATATGAGCTGAGGAGTTTCTTTCTCCGTTTCTTCTCCTCACTGTTAAAGCACCTTTTCGAAACGGTAATAGTAGTAGAAGTAAAAAGTGAAGTGCATAAGTGTATTTACAGAATACCTATATGATTAAATGATTTTGAATCTTCAGCAAATTTGAACTAAGTTTTGTTGGGAGCTTTAGACTGTAAGGATTCTTTTCATCCCGAGCGTAAGTGGAAGCGAATTCCTCTCTTTAAATAGAGGGCTTCTTTTATGAGGAATATTTGAACGACCACTTAAATAAATAAACCATTAGGACTTAATGGTGTACATTTTACGTATTTATTTAATTGGCTTTGAAGTTAAGTCTGAAGATTTGATATTACTTTACCAAATTTACGACAAAGTGACATAATTATTTTCTGCTTAGAAAGTGACATAATTATTTTCTAAGCAGAAAATAATTATGTCACTTTATAGATCACTCTTCATAAGTTTAATAACACGATGTTAAAATCGAAATGACCAGAATACTACCAAACATATAAATGTACAACATATGTGTCATGAAGTGACGCCAATAACGAGAGACTTCAGTGAGTCAAAGTGATTTTAATGCAGACTACAATTTACAAAGTAAACATCTTCTTTATTACACCTCAGACTTTAACCTCAAAATCAACAATAACAATTTGTAGACGTTGTAAACAAGGGTGTAGAATAAAGTAATAGAACTGCTGTAGTACTTTAAATGTACTATGATATCTATTTACAAAATATATTGCAACAATAACAAAAGTATGGTCGCTTATATGTATAAAATTTTTATGAGATAATTTAAGTTTCGTGCACAAATAAAATGTTACTGCATGTCTCCAGAGTCCAGGTCCTTTGAGCACACAACTATTCTTTGCGTACAATGTGTGCAGGAACTTTTCCAGAATGTCTGCAAAATTATCGAAGCTATATTCTGAAAATCCACTTCGGAAGTTATTTTACCATATTGAATATTTCTCTAGAAAATAGGCATTTGAAGATTTCATGAATAGTTAGCCAACCAGGCGGTAATATGTATTTTATGACAAGCGAATCGAAGTTCGAATTTTGAACACTAAGCTTATTTATTTCATCTGTTATAAGTCAATGCTTGATTACAATCCTACCTGATGATAAGTAGCGATGTAGCCTTAGATTGTAAAGCGTATTAACTTATAAAAAAACCTATTCACACTTGCCTTGAAGTCATTCATAATGTAATCTCTGAATCTCAAGTCTCTTGATTCAAATGGCTTCCATCAACCTACACCGCTGCAATGGACTGGTGCAGTTAGTGAAGACTCCATCCGCCACTACGGAGAAGTCATTGACCGACCCAAATTTTTGTGGCGGCCAAAATGGATTACCTAAAATCGGTAATGGTATTTGACTGTAGTAAGTTAATCGACTTTCATGCATCATTTGAAGCCGTTTTTAAAGAATTACACCTGATTGAAATGCTCTAATTAATCCTTTAAAAAACGACCGTACAGTATTTTAAGTAGGATGAATTGATTTTAATACTTCAAACACCACTTGAACATTACTGCAAATGTTTTAAATATTTTCTAATAGAAAAGTATACATATATATAGTCAGCTTTCTGGGTTTCAGTTCATCAAGGCGTGGATTCTAATCCCGGATTTTTCCCATCGTAAAAATCATAAAGAAACAATAATAATATTTTCGAAATTACTCGACTACTAGACTTCTAAATTTAAATAGACCGAATATTAAAAACGATCTGTAAAATTTTTTGAACGATTTTAGTAATCCCTATCCATACATATAATACAATTCTAACTGATCGCTTTCTGTACATTAAGGATATATGAGAAAAACGATTATTAGTGACCTTTATTCACGTAATAGAACCCAATACAATAGTTAGAAATTTTGTCTGTTCGCCTGTGCGTTTGTTCGCGCTAATCTCAGAAACGGCTTAATCGAATTAGTTATGACTTTCACTTATGTATTGTAGTAAGCATTACTTAATATTTAAAGTTCTTTTCATTGCAATCGGTTCATAAATAAAAAGGTATAGGGAGAAAAACCCAGTCCTAAGACTATGCAGGTGCTAAGCTAAGCTAAGCGTATGGAATAGTTTTTCTGATGCGAAGCGAGAGTGATTTGCCATATATAACTATATTCTGTGAATTCGTTTCAACAACATAGCATGACATAAATTGTTGACACATATATAATTTCCCTAGACCTTTCAATAAGGAAAGAATTACTCAATTAATCAATGGTTGAACTAAGCCCAATACTCGAATTATTATTGAAATTTTTAATTTTCATACGTATACAGATATCCCACAAACAAATTAAACACATTGACACTTCTTAAAAATTTACACGCAGTCCTTAATTTTTCAATAAAAGTGAAGTAACTCTGACGCTATGCCTCATTTCTTTAATAAGGTTTAAAAACGCCGTCGGAACATTTAACCTACAAACCTAATTCCCGTATTCCGCCGCTGGCTGCTGAGCCGGAACGTCTGAAATCCCTCGGGCGGGCGAGTTTCGATGTCATCTCTACGCTGTCCGCAAACGATGGAACTTCATTATCTGACTGTTAGTGCTTTAGAAGGTGGAAACTTGGCTGGATTAATGCCGAAGTAATCCTGACGTTACAAAACAGAAGAGTTTTGTTGAGCCACATTTGTGCCGTACAAATGTAGTTCCTCCCGGGAATACAAAATAGTCACGTCTCACTGGAGTCTACAGCGTTCGCTGCGTGTGCACACAGAGATATACCCTATGTGCACTGTCGACCTTGTAACATAGTTGGCACTGCCGTTGCATTCCAAACGAGGTTTCTGCTTTCGATTCCTAAAGTTAATTCTGCCGTATGCGGACCCCACCTGATTTACTAAGCAAAATCGATAACAGATAGATAAAATAAGTTAACACTCCCTTTCCAACGGCGACTCGCCGTACGACGTCCGTAAGGCGATGTATCACAATTGTTATGTTTTACTATTGCATCGCTTCATCCCGTAAATCTACACGTACTCAACACAGATGACATCATGAAAGATAATAGTGATGCTAACGAGAAAATCTTGGTCGAGGTACAAGCGAAACGTTCATCAGGGTAGAGCATTCCAGAACACGTTACCAGGCTTTAAATTCAAATTCAGAATCATTTAATCATATAGGTATACAGTAAATACACTAACATTACACATAAGTTGTGTTTTAATGCGACGGTTAAAAGGGTATCAACTTAGGAATCTTATTGTAAAAACGAACTCGAAACCCCATAAAGGAACGCTGAACCTTTTGAACACGATATGAAGATGTAACCAAATTATGCCTATTACTTGTTTCATGATTG
Source organism: Megathymus violae (assembly GCA_003671415.1). Taxonomy (NCBI): domain Eukaryota; kingdom Metazoa; phylum Arthropoda; class Insecta; order Lepidoptera; family Hesperiidae; genus Megathymus; species Megathymus violae. The sequence goes on along the minus strand of PDGT01000066.1, from coordinate 1,369,441 downwards.
TGTATATTACGTTTCTGCTTATAAGTATTCAATTTTTTTTAATAAATACTAATTTTTACCTAATACTTTAGTTGGCGGGAAAAGCGATTTCATTCATCCGTAGCTGAGATCGGTGTGTAACAAGAACCTTTAAATGCATTCAGCGGTAAAGTTCCAATTTCTGGTAAACTATCGGTATTACAAGGGGAAGTATTGCTAGCCAGATAAATGTGTCGGCAGCTTGTAGCGCCGCACAAAGCGATAGAGGCTGTATTTGCTATGGAACAAGTCGATGCTTTGTCGGCTACTTATCGGTTCAACAATTGTATTTACTCACATCTACAACCATAGAGCTAACGAAATTGTCTTATTTTAACAGAAGGCATGTATTCGTACTAAATAGACTGTATTGAATAATGATAGTAGGTTGAATGAATGAATTTATTCGAAGTTGCTTTTAACAAACATGTATCAAAAGACAAACTACGCCATCGCTTCAGCAAGTCCCTACCGTGAGTGGTCCCGGAAGAGGAAGCGGCAAGAAACTCTCCAGAAGCTTTATTTTTTTTCTACTCACAGTTACAGAAAGCATAGAAAGTATATCATAATGTTAATAATCTCGATTTATGAAAGAAGCCTTGACAAGTTATTCCCATCTTCATATATTTCAACGACCCCGTAGTCCATTTGATGACCTTGCTTGATGGGCGAGTTGTCACAGGTTCGATTGCTGGCCAGAGCAAATATTTATATCACTGATCAATGTTTGTTATCTGGTCTTTATTACTTGTAAGACGCATTTGTGTTCATACTATTCACAACAAAAAAATTACTAAGATATGAGTACGTGAAGGTTTATATTTATTTTTATTATTAAGTATTCAAGATTAGAATTCTGCGCGAACATGTGGTATTTTAAACTTGTGTGCATTTTAGAAATCTGTTAGTGCCTGCTTCGATGAAAAAATCATTTTCCTTATTCCTCATATGTCCTCATAAATGTGATGATAACACAACGAAACAATTCTTAATAAACTTTTATCATTTTTATCCAGAAGAAGACTATGGTTTAGTTATTCAGAGTTAATTTCGAGTAAATTATTTGAAAGTACCTATCTATTGAATATTAAAAGACCTTTTTTCATTTTCAGTAACATCTAAGGAAGAGAAATATACATTTGTAAAAAACACAACAAACTAGTGCGGGTATATCTCACCCATTAACGCGTGTTCAAGTGTGAATGTTAAGACTAGCAATATTTTACAGTTCCTTAGTAACTTGTTTTGAAATGACGTTTACATATACACTTAAGATATATTTTAAGAAGAATCTATAAATACAAATTTACACTTCTTCTTACATACAAAAAGTGACAATACTCCCATCTGATGGAAAGTGGTGATGAAGTCTTAGATGTTGAATGCACTACTCATAAAAACCTGTGACATTGGATGCCGGACTCAAATTCACAGCTCACGTTGACTCTATCTTCAATAAATCTACCAGAATCTTAAACTTTGTTAAGAGAAACACTAAAGGTTTTTTATCTCCTCAAAAAAAGATCTTCATCTACAACACTCCAGTAAGAAGCTACCTAGATTCGCATCAGTTGTTTGAAATCCTCCATAGATCACTCACTCATTCACAAGGCACATGGCGTACTACTCTCGGGAATCTCGCCCAGAGCTACGTACGCTCTCCGACGAAAGTTCTTTAAATTAGATTCACTACATAACCACCGCATAATTACTGATGTAACATTTTTATTAAATCTTATATCACGCAGTTTAGATGCCAGTTGTTTACTTGGTGGTGTACATTTTAATATCCCAGCCCGATCTCGTATCCGCGACGTGCCATAACCAAACCCTCGCAGAACAAATATTCTTAAACATTCACCGTTTCCCCGACTTTGTGCTGAATTCAATCGATTATGTTTAATCGATGTTTAATCGATTATGGAAATTTATCTTTTAGATTTCGACCTTTTTCATGACTCCACAAATCTCGGCACCTCAATAATTAATGGTGTAATCAAACATAACACTGAATTTACTTTTATTTACCTATCTTTCGCGCTTATTTACATTAGTTTAAGGCAGTAACATTTGTCTGTAAATTTTGTTCACGCCTATAATTGGCATGCACACGTGCTGTAAATAGTTATACATAATCTTATGCTAAGAACCATGTGCATTGGTGTTGGTTTGATAAATAAACTCTCGCCTTGAGGCTCCCACATCGTAAGTAGCCAGGAACACCGACGCGGTCATGTTATTCCAGTCGTTAGTAGTGCGCACAATGAATGAAGACGCAAACCGAGCAATCCGAACAGTTTCAGACAGTTTTAATTATTTCATTTGTTTTTTCTGTGATTATAATACCACACAATACCTAGAAACAAAGTCAAACTTTATAATTACATTTTTTTTTCCTTGGCGTAAATCATCTAACATCCAAAACTGAAATTATTCGGAACAATCGGATAATCCGATATAATTTCATATCTATAACGTAACCGAAACCGGCAAAGTATTAATTATATATCTGTATATCGGATCCGAAATTGCATATCAATAACATCACTACTGGGCACGATTACAATTTAATCCCGTAAGTGCTCGTGCATGACGGTGAATCGCTACACCTGCTTTGCTAACAACGAAGCACTTTACAAAATCAAACCTGAAATATTTTTATGAGTTATGGTTGTAATATTGGAGCTCTAGTTAACAATATTATTGACTTATTTCCATTTTTCCACGGATAGACGAACACGATCGTTAATAGATAATTAATAGATAGGAAATATAAAATTCTCAGCACATTTTACAAAGGAGTTTTTCACGTCTCGTAACAAATTTTGTGTACTAAAAATGGTCGTATCGTCTATTCTTCGAGGGAAAAAATAACTACAAGGATGTATCAAAAGAAAAAGATTTTAAAGAATTGAATTGCTCCTTTTTCACTTTGATCTTTTGTTCCACTCGGGAATGTATTCTGAAGTGTTTTTTAGCGACAGAAATAAATTGGAAAAGCTTACAGAAACATACGTTAAAGCTCCCTGCATGCCGGTTGCAAAAACCTTAGCTGCATAACTGGCGGTTCAATTTCAGGTACAAGATGCACACTGATGTAAGAACACCCAGACGAGTAATTGAAACGAAATTACTCTTGGATATATTTTGGACTGATGTTTTTACTGTAGGAGATTGAAATTTCTGAATACATGTATGTATATACAGGTTTGTAGCGCACACACGAAATTATATTAAATAAATAATAGTTTAAAAAAACTAAAAAAACACGCTTTTGTTGCTAATTGAACTAAAAAGTAGAAAATAATTTTTAATTACAAAGAGTCTTTATTACAGTAGTAGAAGGTCGGATAATCAATCATAATTAATTACCTCAAATAAACATTATAATAAATTTTAAGTTATTAACAAAATAATTCAAATCAAAGTAAAAAGCGTGGGGTGTTCGATATATTAAATATGACACAATCATTCTATTGGCAACTATCTATGAGAGAAAAGTTATAAAAATGAAGTAAAATGCACCCCACGCTTTTTACTTTTATTTGAATTATTTTGTTAATAACTTAAATTTTATTATAATGTTTATTTGAGGTAATTAATTATGATTGATTGTCCGACCTTCTACTACTGTAATAAAGACTCTTTGTAATTAAAAATTATTTTCTACTTTTTAGTTCAATTAGCAATAAAAGCGTGTTTTTTCAGTTTTTTTTAAACTATTATTTATTTTCCAGTTTTTAGTTCAATTAGCAATATTTTTTAGTTTTTTTAAACTATTACTTATTTTAATTTATTTTCGTTGATTGTACTTTTATCAATAAAATTATTAATTAAAAGATTTTGATCACGATAAATATCTTATTTACTTGTCGAATTTTGTTCTGTAAAATAATTTCAAAATTTATGTTCTGATTATTTTATTGTAATTAATAAGAAGCTTTTATAAATCACGGTTATTATATAACATCTTATATGAATATTAAATAGAGTAACTTGCGTTTATGAGACTTATTAGTACCCACGCATGTGTAAGGAATAAACAAGGTTAGAATGCAACTATCCTAAAGACATTTTGGTCCCCGTTGAGCAATACCGCGTCCCCGAACAAGTTCGAAAGAGTAAGTCGTAGACTCCAGAAATCAGTAAGAGTAACTCTGACTGGAAGTGCAGGCATGCGCAGATCGCGCGCTAGCTCTATCTTTCTCACTCTCCTACAGAGGATCTAAAAAAGAATTTATGAATCCTGGCCGTCCTAATAAGGATAATGGGAAACTGTTATCAAATTATTGCATTGTCATCGGCCCTTGATATGTGTGCAAAGTTTCAAGTTGATCAGACTTTTAGAAACCAGTGAAAATTAAGCTCAAAGATTCCGTTACATACATACATACATAGATACAACCCGAGCTAATAAAAGCGTATTAAAAAATCATTATAATGCCGTGTAGCTGGAGAGCCTTCCTTTATTTTTATCTGTCAGTCGTATGTATAACAAAATTTTACAGACAATGTCAAAATCCGTAAACTTTTCCTGGCAAAGAGTCTTCAAAATGTACACCTCAGTTTAAGATGTCTAGAACTTATAGCATCATCTATAAAATATCGTTTCATGATGTTCAATCGAAAAGAGTTATTTTTAAATTTTGTAAACTCACGTTATGTTACTCAGTACATATTATAACTACCGTTTACCCATTATCGTTTCCTCTCGTTTTCGTATTGGAATCAACAGTTTTGTATTTTTTATAACAAAAATCATACCAAAAGCCTCTTTATGACAAAAGATCTCGATAAATCGAGTACTTTTCAGATAGTCTACGTAAGGGGCAAATTTGGGTTCTTCAGAAAATCTTGAAACAACGGACCTTTTTCAAATGCCTTGTGATTTAAGGCGGGTCGAACGTTCAGTCGATTCCATTGAGCCGAATGAAAGCTTGGAAAATGACTTCTGATTTAATTTGCATCGCATTTTGGACACATATACCCATAATTCGATGTCGTCTGGTTCACGTTTGTATTTCTTATTATATCTTTCTCAATGTCGATATTGACTAATCCAACAACACCCAACGGAAACAGCTGAAACGGCTTGAAATTATACAGTATGTACTTTAACAACATTGAATTTAGAAATGTCCCCCTTTGAAGGGCTATAATAAGGAATCTCTGTGTGAATCTCGTTTTTACAATAATAATAAAATCAGTTTATTACCAAAGATAATTACAAATTGACAAAAAAGAAATACAAATAAGAAAGTAAACAAAAACTGATATATAACTATCTGAGGCAATGGGAGCTGGCTCAACTGTTTGCTTATTCGGGACTAAGGTCCCGGGAAGAGCTGGTTTTCAGCTCATATAGCTCACAATAAGGTTCCAACGGTGTCAAGCGAGTTACCTACTGGAACTTTTAAATGACGCGTTAAACCACAGCTTATAGGTTAAGGATAATATGGTATAGATGAGTATATTAATGAAAAGGATGCGTGGAAATAATAGTGTCGTTACTCACTTTGTAGTTACTTTGGAATTGCCATGTGTTGTTTTAAAAGATCGGCTGAGGAGTTTCTTTCGCCGTTTCTTCTCCTCAATGTTAAAGCACCTTTTCGAAACGGTAGCAGAAGCAAAAAATGACGTGCATAAGTGTATTTACAGAATACCTAAAGGATTTTAAAATTAGAATTTTACCTTTCTTAAGAAATAAACTAAAACGTGCTGCAGAAATATTTTCAAATAAACTAAAACATACTGCAGAAATATTTCCTAGAGCATAGCGAAGGAAGGTGATGGGAGGGGGGGAATATTGATTGTAAAGTATGAATGTTTCACTCGTATAAGTGTAGTGAAGATTGTAGATATAGCCCTGCAATAAAAAAATCTGGATATGCACAAATAAGACATCACAAGCAATAAATCCCAAGAATATTCCACGTGGAATTAAATAATTGTATTGTAATATTTTCAAAAAATATTTACCTTGAGTTTACTTATTATATGTTTATTGTTTATGGAAGTCCGATAAGTGAAAGATATAAATAGAGGGATAAGTGATCAAGGAAGAAAACGACGATGGTATTAACATTAATTTGAGGGAAAAAACGTGCAAGAACGACGAAGGATGGTGAGTGTGGTTTATTTTATAAAAGAAGAATCAAACTATCAACTGCACTATCCTGCCCTGTAAACGGCCTAGAACACGAGCCATAGAATAATCTATATATAAATAATAATCCAAAAATAACAAAGTCAACTATGTATACATATTATAGAACAGTAACCATGAAAAAATCTGTACATGGTTTTTTTTTAATTTGTTTCTAAATTAATTTTTGTCTGATTATTTGATTGTATATTGCTCAATAACTCTAAAATAAATGATCCGATTGTAATGAAATTTGGCATGACAATACGTTATCATCCGGGTTATAACTAAAATTACTTTTTATGGAACACGACTTCTGAGGGCGCTGCCACACTACTGCGATAAAATGTTTTAAAACAATTTGATCCTCAGCATACTTAAAAGAGAGTAATTCCGAGCCATAGCTAAAAAAATCAGTCCATATTTTTCCCAACTCAGTTACTGCAGGACCATATTTGGGCCAAGACTGAATGCTAATGCTGAAAGAGCAATATAGCGGGTATAAAATGTTTGCATTTGGTTTTGTTACAATATTCCAAGGAGAGAATATATCACACCTTATTTAAACAGGAATGGTCTACTCAACATGAGCGCTAGAAGGGAACTCCACTATGCTTGCACGGTTCACAGAGTAATGTGGAACAAGAAACCGGAATATCTTTGCGAGAAGCTCCACTGGGTTAAGGATTACTTAAAAAGCGTTGCACGTACGCTCAAAACCTTCTTAAAATCCCGAAAACATAAGACGATGATGAAAAACACAAAGTTTATGGGGTTTTAAATTTTCTGCAGGGAGAATTTGGAACGACATCAGAGTCAGCAGAAAATTTAAAACATGCTTAAATTGAAAAGACATTTTTGTACCATCAAAATAGCCATTCCTAACAGCCTACTGCATTAACTAACACGCAAAAACAAAAGCAAAGGTTAGGTTAAGTTATATAAAATTTTATCTTCGGTCAATTTAGGGACCACAGCATCTATTTTAAAAATATTTTTACCATTCCAAAGATTACATTATTCCGAATGGACTATGCTATATGGTAAAGAAAATCTTGGTCTCGTGTCTGAATGCGATAATTTAAATATTAGAGAATAGCTTGCAAATACAAATATCAAAATCCCGAACAAAAGTGTCCTCACTGTTGATTACTACATAGTTCCAAAATAAACTGAGATGCTGGCTGTAAGCGAAATGAGTATTGTGCCGATGGTATGTGCGAAATGTGTCGGCGGTATCGATACACCGAAACCTTACAACTACTCGTCACAATGTTCAAATGCCTTGTGTAATCACAAAATCAATGAATGTGTATATATTTATACCACTAGCCGGTATCGTCCCGTGTCATTGGTGTACGGTGATCTAATAATAATAAATAGATATGTGCTAAACCATCATCTCGACAAAAGTTTATACTGTTATCACGTACCGAGTAAGAATTAATATTAGTAATATTAGTGCCACATATCACTCGACATTCATTCTAATTCTAACGCAGCGTTATCGGGTTGGATTGTATCATCCGGAAAATGCTGGGTTCGCGAAATTCGTTTTATGTTATTCAAAATATGACATACACATCTGTGATGTGGTATCATACCATCGGGATTATATATAAATTAAAATGTTCAAGTGTGCTACGGCTCGCTCACCTTGATATTCCTCTGCAGGATTGAATCTGTAACGATGAAGTCCGTAAACGAACAATGGTTACCGAAATAACTTTTAGGATGAGAAGGTTGAAATAACAATGTACTAGCCTCACAGTTTGAAACACCGATAACTGTTGGAGAACAAAGGCTCTCGAAGTTAGGAACACCAGTCCACAACTTGACAAAAGGATCGCAAGACGTCTTCCTAGCCAGAGAGACTAAAGATATGAAGAAGAACTGGATGACTCCCAAGTCTCAGATACAATCAGACTGTCGCGGGTTAGGGGAAAATTATGTATCATAGTGAAGAATGCCATCACAAATTAAAGTAGCACATCTAGACAATAAATATTATATAAACAAAAAGTACAATAATAGTAGTTCTTGAGACTATTGAAGTAAAAAAAAAACAAAATTTTGATAGAATCTGAAGTGGGAACGTAAAGGTCGATAGATCTTTTTATGTTTGTAAGTAGCAAAGTAACCTTAGATGGCGTATAAACTTGAAAAAGCCTATTCATCCTTGACTATGTCTAGCCATATATCACGACGTCTTGGGATCGTTATTAGCTCCATGTATCACAAGAACATGTTGTGATATTATCCGTCGATCTGTGATTAAGGGTTGCCGTGTGTGAAAGTCATATATTTATGGTTTAATATTATGCCATATTAGGGGGGCCTAAAATACTCCCCCCAATTCCATGCTGCCAGAACAGAGTGAATTATACTACCAATATTATTATTAAATCATTAATATTATTACTGGTATTGTTATCTTTCTGTACTTGAATTAGCCGTCAAACGACTTGTGGTGTTCCGGCTGGGGGCTTGAAAGCCATTACTTTCTTTCTCAATTTCTTCTCATTTCATGATCAAAAACGCATTAGTGATACCTTTGGTCTCGCTGATGTCTATGAGCGACTGTGACCACTTACCATCAGAAAGGCGTCTTGTCTGTTCGTTTGTCGGCTATTAATATAAAACATAGATTTTGGATTTTTGAAACATACATAAAACATAGATTAAAGGATTATTAAACTTCGTCAAGTGCATCATGTTACAAATATGTTTTTTTTTCTATAAATACAGACTTTAATTTAAAAATGCGGAAAGACAAGCTTGTACACCTACAATTCACAATGATAGTTTGCCATTTACATTCAACCATTTCATTCTGGACAATTAGTCTTAGTAGCTTCGTACAAAACTCCCAAGTATGCAGGCAGTTACCTAGCCTTTAATACTAAGCAAGAGATTAACTCGATTTGAACGTAGACCAGCTGAGCCAGATTGAATTTAAAGGTACTAGAAGATGTTATACCCAAGTAGATGTAGATTCGCTATGAGGTTGAGAACACACATGATACCAAGTTTCAACTGAGCTAAATTCATTTCGCTGCCAAGTTAGTCAATGAGATTATCGATCAAGTGCGCACGTTACTCTGGTTAGTTTGACATGCATTTATACCGATGAATATCCCGAAGTGTATTTACATGACTTGGTATCCACTGAAGTATGCTCACTTAACGCAAAGTATTCCATCAATGGAGTATACAAGGTTGAATACACCTGCAGAAGTTTGTGTTCTGTTGTATATTTATATGTACGTAGGCATCCGAAGATAAAATTTTTACATTACGGGGTTTATCATATGGTGAGACGTAAAAAAATACTGATGCAAAGTTAAGGAAATGATGAGTCTAGGGTCTCGGCGCGTCGTCTTTTGTGTAGTCAGCAAATATGAGTAGCATGCCGGCCAAACGGGGGATATAGACTGAGATATTACTCCTTATTATAAAGCGCTATATAAACATCGGACAACTTATTATGTATTAACTTGTGAATCGTTTCTTACCACCGCAGTTTGCCTGTGACCATGTATGCAACTGGTTTTAACATTGGCGTGTAACAATTATATCGCCTTACCCTTGCTATTGGTATATTATATACACTCCAGGTCGTAAAATACTTTTAAATGATAAACTCATAAAAAATGCACTCATACATCAGTTTTACGATTCCCTGCGACGTGGAGAGTATGGACATTGGACGAAGAAATCGCTGCCAACAGGGTGACAACAGGTAACAGTCTCGTCTATAGCCCTACAGCCTCTTATGATGGCTTATTGTTGCGTAATACCTAAGTCGTTCTCCTACTTAATAACGCTACAGCAATGCAGAACCAAACCCTCATTATCATTAAACAAACAGACAAAACTAAATAGTTAGTAGGAAGCACCCGTGTAGTTTGTTGTTGGTCGACGCGGTTCCGTGTCCGAGCTAGATCAATCCGAGTTAGTTAATTAGAGGGTCCGACTGGACCCGTTACTCGTAGCCGCGGCGCGCTGACAGTGCCGACTTATGTGTGTACTTGAGTTAGTGTACGAGTATACGGCGCACGGAGCATGTATTTATTTGGAAAACTTTCAGCTAAAATATAAAGTCCAATGTATGTATTAGTAGAAATTGAAAGGTAATTTTTCACGCTTGAATTATTTACAGTGGTAATAGGAATAATTAATTACCTTTTAAAAATGGAAAATCGATAGTTATATATATGCAACAAATTTTAAATGCATATATAGAAGTTATAGTTCAGTTGTATTTTCACCAACGTATTTATATCCATGCATTTTTAACAATTAAAAATAGTTAGCTTTTACTTTGAAGTTATACATTACGTTAAACAAAAAGGCCAACTCAGCTATATGTCTACGTTCGTACAAAGGACGAATATGATTCATTCGACATTGTTCAATATATCCTGAGACAAAAATTTTGCTCCGATATTGTAGATATTTTAGGAAACGTTTTTGTATTTGTTCGATACGAGTCACATATGTATCGTACTTAGGATTCCGAACTTGCGTGACGCATATTCCAGGTGGCCTCGTGATATAAATACAGTAGAGTATCTAAAGATTTTTTATATTTTTAAATTCTGCTGATACCCTAACTACAAAATCTAGTGGTTTTGACGCCTTACTGACTACGTTATCTGTGTGTGTGTCAAAATTATGTATGTATGTCGAATGTGATCAGAATGGTCATAGGGGAGGGTGTGCACGTAAAACCATTTTAAACATTATTCACATCTGTTAAGGTGTCGTTTATTTTCCCTCACGCAAGAAAACTATACTTTAAAAAATAAAATGAAAATTATCTGTTTCACTATTTATTTCTCGTTTTTAATTCTATTGAATATCACTGATGTTAGTAACCAGATCAACATTATGCCTTAAGCTATGTTTCAGCTATTCGCTACAAAGGCAGCTTAGCTTTAAATTATGTACTCCGGTAAACTTGGATATGTTAGTCCTTCTGTTATCTAATTACGTTGTCCAATTTTAGTAGCCGTTAATTGGCAATTACTCTACATACTTCCAACTTGTGCGCATCTAGATACAAACTTTATCTAAATTAGGTTCGCCTGTCTAGTACCTCTGTCTCAACTGTTGGTTTTACTCGGAGTTGGGAGTTTTCTGGACTTCTCATATTTTTTATACTGTAACTAGTTAAAACAAGAAATTAACTTTGTCTTTTGTATCTGTACGCAATGTTCTTTTAACACAGCAATTAAATATACATAAAAATGATGAAACTACATATTGTTGTTGTGTAAACGTCCCAGAAATATAATATCTCTTTCTGGAACGCAATATAGTTGTGGATAATTAATAACCCTTCCCATTTCCTAGATAATTTTACGTAGGTTGTGGACGACCCCTGACCGACATCTGTCTTGCGCAATAGATAAAGGCTGAAGCCGAGTGCCTGCGTAGGTCTGCACTGGACACTTAAGTGTGACAAAGTGCCGACATAACAGGGAATTATTATACCTACGTAGCCCGTAGGGTCATGCTATTCTGTCTGTTTATAGGAGAGCCATTGACTCGAAAACGTAAAGTAAAAGTACATATTATATGCGGGGTTGAATTCATCATCATCTTTTACCGAGAAGAAGCAGCAACAATGAATTGAAATTTCGTAAACGCACCCATAGTCCTAAATGTACATAGGATAATAACAATGAATTAGATAATACCGAATACTGATTACCGCTAATACCGTAGCGTATTGGCAGACCGGAATACGGGTTTATCCTCTACTAGCTGTACCCTGCGCGCGTTGCTACGCCACTAACTAAAATAAACAGTGGCGCCATCCGTCGAAAAGTGGTCGTACCAAGTCAGAAACCTTCGTGGGCTCCTGCACAACAAATTTGCTAAAGATCATTACATGATCAAATGCATAATTTACGATTCTATAAAATACATACAGACAAACATTAATTTTTATATATATAAATACAATAAAACTGAGGTAACATTGATTTTATACCTAACTTATTTCCACCTGTCACAAAATTTCGTCTAAACATATATCACATACACGCATAAACCTCTCTTTCTAAAAACCAACCAGGTCTTACAGCAAATACTAAATAGGTATATATTTTATTAATTTTATTGACACTTATTCATCAAGACATAAATGTGCATTTTTCTCGCTCACACTGTAAAAAAAATATGAAACAGTTATGAAAAGTAACTAAAAGCAATATAGTATGTTGCTCACTGAGGGATGAAATTGAACCATTACCGAGAAGGAAATATTTTGAAGCACATGTCGAATGTCGGCCTTAATACATACGGAACGAGTCACCTTTCTACATACGAGAGCTGCTATTAATGTACCCGGAACTGGCCCCATACCGAACAGTATTTAAACCTCTCATATGTTACTGCAAATTTTATAACGAAACGGTAAGGAAAGCACATCGGAACATTTCGATAAGTCAGCGCAGAACCTAATAATATCGGTAATGGGCTTCAAGAAATAGTCTTTTGAGATTTAAGAAATTTTTAAGAAATATTTGTACATAGCTAAAGTCTGGCGGTGGGATAGCGAGAAGTCTTGATACTTATCACTTCAATGCATGGTATTCTCCGCATCATTGAGAAATCTCGAGATATTGTCTCCGGTCGCGCCGATGCAGCGTTGCTTCAATTGAATGTTTAAATTTTTCTATCTCAGTATCATCTGTATTACTTTGTACCCACACTGCTGTTGCTGCGAGACGGTCGTCCATCGAATAATAGATTGCTAGCCACACTATTTTATGACATAAAATTTCTTACCAATTCTTCTTCCAACATCGTTTATGATACGGATTTGCTGAAGCAATAACATGGTTTAACTTTCGAATAGTGTTTGTTAAAACTTTAAATAAGATATTCATAATCATACTTCAACCATGCTGCTCCAAGGCATATGGTTTAGTTGTTTAAGATGAACTAGAAAGCATGATGGTTTCGACCTTCGACAAAGATTAATAACTGGAATAAATGTTTCATCACCGAACGCGAACAGAAACGCTTATGGAATTAAATTTCGCCTAGGTCACTAACCTTACCATACAATTCTAGAATTATTCTGATATTAACCAAAATTCGTAGATGTCCTGCTTACCATTGGGGTGGTAGTTCAACCGCCGGCTGGCACAAATGTCTGTCGAGTATTGGTTATTTTTTTGTCCGTTACACCCCGCTACATTTAAATCATTTTAATCGAAGCTGTGTGTGAGTAATAGGTACTAAATCATTAACAATTATTAATTATAAAAAAACCTTTCTTTCAGTTGTTATTTCTAATGATAAATAAAATTGGTGTGTCTGTTTGGAATATTAAAATAACCGCTTTTTACTACATGTATATGAATGTATATACGGTACATATACCAAATAAAAAAATGTACAATTTATATCTGTCTGTCTGTTTGTTCCGGCTAATTTATGAAACAGCTGGACCGATTTTGACGGGACTTTCACTGGCAGGTAGCTGATGTAATAAGGAGTAACTTAGGCTACTTTTATTTCTACTAAATAACTTTTTTTTTTAATTCCACGCGGACGAAGTCGCGGGCACAGCTAGTATTTAATATAATACAAGTCGGTGTTCACGATATTAATGTACAGAAACGTGGAGGTTCAAATATTACCAGGAATATTAATTTCACGTTTGCCATTGAACCGTTGAGTGTAGGAACTGAGCTCAATCTCTGGGGGATTCTCTTTTACTACTCGTATTTGGATTATTGGATTAAAAAATAAAAGGAATTTTGAGACAAATCCTTGAGAATAATATATAAGAAACTTATGTTGTATGTAAACGTAGCATATTAATGAACGTCTGTTAGCTATGAAAGCTGTACCGATATTTATACATAAAAATGATATCTTATTTGTTATATGTGAATCGCAGATTGAAACTAAGTTAAACAATTGTTAATAATTTTATCAGGCTTTCATAAATGTATGCCATGCATATCACTAAACACGTCTCGCGATTTTTTTTTTATGTTAACAGCCGACAAGCGAGCAGACGAGCCACCCGATGGTAAGCGGTCACCGTCGCCCATGGACATCAGCAAGACCAAGGTATCATTAATGCGTTGCCGGCCAGGAAATGAGAAAAAGGCTAGAAATAAAGTACTTTCGCTATCAATAAAAATCGCTTGAAATCCATGTTGTAGCTTTTGAGATTGTCGCGTTAAGGCAGACGGACGGAGATTTTGTTTACATTACGTAGTGACTTATTAGATCTCACTTTAAAAGATAAACGTTGAACGTATTACCCGTTGAGTACAGATCGCGGTCCTTGTCCCGTGAACGAGGAGTCCTACAGCGTATTCCACCACGTTGTCCCAGTGCGAATAGCCGCTGCGATATTACAAACGTACGACTATACGAACGTATTGACACACGCTTGTTGTGTCTCGTTCATAAATATCCATGTCATCCGAAGTACAGAAACTCATCGGTAAAATGTTTTTATCTACCGGTTTCTGTACATGATCGATATGTGTATGATAAAAAAAACATTTTTACGGGCCTTAACGCAATAGAACACAAAACAATAATTGTTAGAATTTTGTCTGTTTGTCTGTGCATTTGTTCTCGCTAATCTCAGAAACGGCTTAACCGATTTCGTTCTGGTTTTCAGTAATATTTTCATTAAGCATCACTTAATACTTAAAGTGTATTTCATAGCAATCCGTCCATAAATTAAAAAGTTATTAATTAATTTAAAATAATGTACGGCGTAGTATTATGATTAAAGTATTAAGTAAGTAAGTATTAAATATTAAGTATTTTAGTGTCTGATGCGAAGCGAGGGCAGTTTGCTACTTGTGTAATACATCTACGTTTTTACACAATAAAAAAATCAATTAGGTAAATGCAATGAGGGTAATAGCGAAGAAAGTCACGACACGGCGGAGCCGACCGACCTATTTACCTAGTACCTTGACTAGGTTAGTGAATGGATTCTTTGTTTATCAATAACAGGTCACAATTAGCCTTAGCTAAGTCACCGGCCGAGGTAGGCATTTATGTGATAGATAAGTTCGTTCGCGGATCGGGAATGTTGTTCTGTACGTCCATGCCCTCGCAAAACTCGAAATCCTGTACGGGGATGCGAGTGCGTGAACCTTTATTATAATTGTTATTAAATTACCTGTAACAGGTAGTACAATAAAACGGTAATACAATTTAACTCATAACATTCAACGTACAGTGTTACCTCTTTACGAAACTTTGTTCCCAGCGGTTAAAGAAGTTTGGTTATAACCGAGCTTGGCTTCCAACGGGAATTTCTAAGTTAACTTTAAATATAGCTGAGGTTAACTTTGAACATGCTGAAACAAACTATAAAGCTGTTTGTTTAAGTTTTAAAGTAATCGAAAATCATAATTTACAAGACCGTAGTTGATTGCCAGATAAACATGTTTTTCCTTGTAGAAGTCGTTGAACACTCTTCTGTAACCAGTTCAGTACAATTAAATATTTAAGCATAAAATTAACCAAAAAATCAATAAGGATATCGCAGAAGCACGGTGTTCCTACTATTTGTATTCCTCTAACGTTATATTAATGCACGCGTCAAATGTGTCAACGAACCTGAATCATGCTAATAAAATTTCCTAAAATGCTTGCATATAGGTATACAAGTTCCGAATTAGAACACACACACACTTGTAAACAGACTCACACAACCACGGAATATTGAAATAAGAGTATTAACGCAAAAATATTATCAGATAATTCTATTTGTCCCCGGTTAATGTTTCTAGTCCAGAGTTCCGATAGATTTAATTTTCTGAGATATTACCTTTCTGTAAAAATAAAAACTGGTTGTACTTACAATTCATGCGAAGCATCAAGTACCTTCGCGCTCTTCTTCATTCTATGTTGACTATATGTTACGAGTATAGGAGTATGTGTTGTATAAATTGGAGACATACGTTACACTAATTTCTGCAATTGTAATGATGTCAATATTCTGAGATTTTTTTATACCTACTTGTTATAAAAAAGTGTTTTAACCTGGAACAAAACCAAGTCCACTGAATCCGGAACGCATCAAAATTTGTGAGAAAAATATAAGATTAATGCGTTACTGAACAAGATTCTTAAAAGCTAGTATCTACAGGGTGTCGTGTAAAATCCATTCGTACATCGATCAGCTCGCCGGGGGCCGGCACGTCATAATGGAAGGAAAAGAAGTGCTGTAATTATCGATGAAAGCTTTGCTTGTTGGCGTCCTCGTTTACGTCTGTTTATCGGCTAATTGACAAGCCGTTAAGTTAATAGAAACTTCTTTTATAACAATGGTGATAACCAGTTAGCTTTAGCTTCCTCTAAGTGGTTCTAAGTTTCATTAATTTATGAATTAAACTATCATGTTTGTTTGTAGACAATTTAGTCATTGTTAACTACCTTGCAGCGATCTGCAGATGTAATGTATGTATGTTTGTGTAATATGATAGGTTGCTGATACTGCGTTTTGGGAGGAAACATATGTCGGTGCTGGTGTATATGTCAGGATTCTTAAATACTTGTATTTATTACAGGTGCATCTTTTCTTTGTCCGAGAACATCACATCCAGAGTAACTTGTGCGAGCAGATTGTTGCAAAAAACATTAGGATAATGCCCAAAAGAAAGGAGCTAAAAAACTACATCTATCAGTTAATAAACTAATGAAGTCTATTAATACACTGACAACGTAGCTCACTACGTAAGGTCTTAACCTTAAGACAAGTTACTTTAACGCCAAGTCTTGGATAGAAGTGTTACAAAACTTGACCTCATGTGGTTGCTATTCTGTTTCTAATATAACTTAGCATTCGCCCGTACTATCACAGCACCGATCGCCGGCTAACCGCTTCGCTACAGAATCACCGATTCATTACAAGTTTCCCCGATGGAATCTCAGACGAGGGATCAAGTTATATTGCTCCCAACCTAAGCGATATTAGTTCACAGTTTACACACTAGCGAGCGAAGGCACATGTTTCCGAGAGGTTCAAAATACCGACACTAACGTTTTGACTTCAACCTAGTAGCGTCCCACTAGATCTGTAATTTATATGATGTCATAAGGTAACCAAAATCAAGGTTAATAACTGCTAAAAAATTGCGCCTAGTGAAATGTTGTAGGGTAGTTAAACTGATAGGTCTCTAACTGTAATTGAGGAGGTTCGGAGGGAGGCGCGCACTTGCTACTATACTGTAAACTGGTAACCGAATTAGTCGCTAACTTAAGTATCGGAAATCATAATGCTGCTCGAACGTTTCCGACAAACAGACAATGTAGCAATTAAAAAGAATATACGGCGAACAGTACCTATATTATATGACATTTGCTTTTGTTTCTTGTATTTGCAACTGTATGGCTTCTGTTACATTCTTTTTAATGTGTGGTGAATATTGTATGATCCTTATTAAAAAATGTTATTACAATATTCTCTTTAACACAAACTGTATTGTATTGTCATTAATATTATTTATGGGAATTTTTATCTTTCCGTGAACCCTGCCTAGCTAAACCAGGTCAGACCAGGCTGCTTAAGTCAGCAGCCAAACGTCTCGTCGTGTTCCAGCTGGGAGTTTGAGAGCCAGATTTTTCCTTTTTTTTTCTTATTTCTTGACCGAAAACCCATCAGTGATGCCTTTAGTATTACTAGTGTCTATGGGCGACGGTTACCACATAAGATTGGGTGGGTCATTTGCTTGTTCGTCGGCTACTTACATAAGAAGAACTCAAAGTATGTAATATCTATATTAATAATATAAAGAGAGGGTTTTTTGTGAATTTGTGTATATGGGGAAGGTAATATCCAGAATCACGGCATCTATCTAAAAAAATCCTTTACCATCTGAAAGGTACATTATTCCGGATGGATATAGGTTATATGTCAAATGCAATATGAAGTTATAATCCACCACCAGCATAGGAAATCCTTATACGGTTGAAATTTACAAATGAAGTACATTTACACTGTAACCATTTTACTCTTCCGCTACTCCCACTTCCTGTTCGGTCGGCAACACTTCGGTGATGCCTTCGGTGTTACTAAGTTTATGGGCAACGGTGACCACTTACCATCAGGTGTCTCGTCTGCTCGTTTGTCGACTGGTTACATAAAAACCACATAATAAGTAATAGTGGCGTAAGTTATAGCGAGGACTGATCATCACAGATGTATCTATACCTTACTACAGATGTACTAAGATGCTTTCAGCGTTTCTCCTGATTATTAAAGCACCTTTTCGAAACAGTAGTAGAAGCAAAAAATTACGTATATAAGTAAATTTACAAAATACCTCAGTAATTAACTGATTCTGAATTTGAATATAGATATATTTTAATATATTTGGCTGTGAATGATTTGAAGCCATCATTTCACCAGAGCGACATCTACTCTTTATTTACCTGTATCCCATAAAGCAACATAACATTAACATCACAATACAGCTTCAAAGAAACTGTTAACGAGACCGACCTTTAATTAAGTATCATGATTGTAAAGTACATCATAAACAAGACAGACATAGAGGATCCATATATTTCACCTTTCGCGAGCTGGTCTTAATTACTATAACTCATATTTTGTAATAAAGGAGACGAGTTATTACGATTAATATCCGGCCTCATTCGTAGTTGTAATGAATATTGTTGGTATATTTTATCTGGCCTTGATACCTAGTCCTTTGCTAGTAAAAACCGCAAGTTTAATCGACAAATATTTCTGAAATGCCCGCCGATCGAAAGGTTTGTCCGTTACACCGAAAGTATCACGACGCGTTATTAGCCGAGAAGGAAGCAAGAACCTGATTTTACATAGCTTTCTACACTACACACATTCTGGGAGGGTAGTAGGTAATCAGGTACAGGTAGGTACAGAATAGAACCTATCACTATTCACGAATACCAAGCAGGATCGTACGTCTCGATCCGGTCAGTTCATAATAACGAAAAACACGAGCTCACAAAGATAAGTTACGCTGGGGAAACAATGTCGTGTTGTACCTTTCCGAAGATTTCCCACCGATACCCAAATAAAAGCCTAGCACTTGCCCTATATCTCATTGCTCATTAAAAGAAAATGTCCATACATGACCAGACTAAGAGCATATTTAATGCAGCTTCAGTGCAAATTGGAGGCGATTTACTGACCAATTAAAATATTGGGAGTTACTCTATTGTAACTATCTAAAGATTATAACTGTACCTTCGGAAGCACAGAACGTTCAAGATCTTTTTCCACTAGCGGTCACCCATCCCACTAACGACTACGCCCGAAGTTGCTCAATTAGATCCATTACTTGTGGTTGACACAAATCGTTGGACTACAAAAGTTTCAATTGAAATAAACAAAACTGAAACACACAAAATGTTAGAGTTCAATGAAATGTCACATTGATTTTGCTTCAACCCACCGGTAGTTCATCCAAGTTGACACATTCCATTTAAATTATATTTAGATGCAGAAAGTTTTGATAGGCGCCAACCCAAGTTTTGTACTCATTTTTAAAAGAAAACTTTGCTCTCGCCGATGCGAGCGTGGAAACGAAGGGATGTAAATTTATTCGCTAATAATTTACAGGTCTAAATAAGGCGCCAGATTTTTTTACCTTTATTTATGGCTTTTAAGGTTTCGTTGCTGAATGAGATGAACAGATATTTTGATTTCAGTGAATATATTTTTAAATTATATGATAAAAAATTAAAACCTCCACAAACAAATCGGAGGTAAACGATGAAAGAGATTCAAGTAAAAGGTCGAGATGTTAAAGTTTATTTAAAAGGTCAAATATTTGTAACATGACATGTTATCTGTGGACTATGATGCCTTTCGACCCATGTAGTAATATAAATTTTGGTACATTATATATTTTTACATCGAAATGGCGCTACAAGAATAAACAAGAATTTGCGCAAAACGAATATTTTCTATTTTTAATTTTTTTTGGTGATTTGTTTCAAAATGTCATCAGGTATTAACGATATTATTGTAAATGCTACCCACATAATTGGAAGCTAAACCAGACATGAAAAATGCAAAATAAGACTTGACAAAGGTTCCAAATTATAAACGGATCATTCATTTTTATACGGACCGGACAGATAAAATTGCCTGTGAAATATGTCGTGTGTATATATTTTTATAAATTATACTGATGTTCTACGCATGAAAATAAAATCTCAGGCTTTTCAAGAACATCTGATAGAAAACTCACAACAGACAACCTTTGTCCCGTCATCAGATCGTGTGATAAAAAATACAGATCTTGAGGTTTGCCTGAGACTAAGGACGTGGCGAGCTAGGGGTGATGCGGTTACGATAACATTTGTTTGAACATTTACAAATAACTATTTTTGATATACTATTTTTGATGAGGCTCTTTTAGTATATTAAAGACGATTTGGAGTTAATTCCCCTTAAATATTGTGAGTATTGATGGTTCTGAAGATAAAGAGTGGAATTTCTCAACGGAAAGCAATATTTCAGCCGTGTTTACATTAACAGCTGTGGTAACATTAACTTTGCCAAACCAGTCCATCACTAACCACCACAGCGTCTGATGATGTGCCGTGGAAACAAGAAATTAGCTTAATGAATTAGAATAATCCAACCGTGTTTAGAACTGTTTGTATTTCCTTAAGTTCGTGTTAAGTCGTCATTGAAGTGTTTTTTCGTCTATGAGTCATCATTCCATAATGTCGAACCGATGAACTAGAATCAACAACAGCGTCGCTTAGTGTTTATGACTTAGAATATAACACAGATCAGTCGATAGAAACTACGTAGCAGTATCAAGACACTACAATACGTATCGCACGTATGTAGTGCCCATAAAAGAAATTAATTTAAATTTATTTTGACATGAGTATATGAGTAATTATGTTGTTTATCTATTAGAAGTCTAATTTTCTGGAAGTTTATTTTTTTTATATTTTTACTTGTGATTAAGAGATGATATATTATAATAGAGACAAACGTTGTCTAAATAGATCATTTATAGCATAAAATATGTCCATATCTCCAACGCGTTACGATAAGAGAGACATTTCTGAAATATGTCAATGTAGTTTATCCTGCAAATTAAATTAATAGAAAATTTATCTTTATGTCTCTCACACAGGAGACTAGAGTTGAAATCGCACGCATTTATTTAAATTATCTTCGTATTACAAATTTATTATTATTTGCTTTGGTGAAGTAAGACGTTGTGAGGAAACCTTCCTTGCTAAAAGTTCTCCATGACGTTCTCAAAGGTATGTAAAATGTGCCGTCCCGTCCTGATCAACGTGGCGGATTTTGTCCTAAACTCCTGTCTTTATAAGAGCTGACCCGAGCTCTGCAGTGGGACAGTTGTGTTTTTATGATGATGATGAATAAAATATCGTCACTCAATATTGATTAGAGTCACTTAACGCTTGACAATGGCATTATACAACCTATGGACTCTTTATGAAATTGGTAACCGAGCCTCTGATTAGAATTAGAGATTAGAAAAAATTAGAAAAGAATTAGAATCGCAATGTCGGAATATGTCACAACATAATCGTTAGATGTGATTTAATATTGTGTAAATTTGTTCGAATCTTAATAAGTGTACATTATCAGACAAAGTAGTGCACTTTAATTCACTTAAATTTCAACTGAAACTTTCATATAGTTAACTAAATGAAATCTCCTAGAGTTGCTTATTGGTTGACAGTCGCGAGACCACAGCACAATATAGGTTACAGATATGAATATGAAACTGAAATCGACAAAATCAAGGCTCAACTCGTAGAAAATATTTCAAATAATGCTCTGTATGACAATAAACGTTTTGATCGGATCAAACGCTAAATTAAGAAACTTTTGGTTAAAGACCAAATATTGACACTTTATAAGGTTCTGTAGCTAAGTTGGTAATAACTCTTTCTGCTGAGCAAGTTATCCTCAGTTCGATTCCTGATCGTGGCAGACAGTTACGTAAAAGTTAGATATCATTTTTTTGGGTCATGCATTTTTGTGATATCTCATTTGTACATGTCCATGGCACCTGCATCAGAAGAAATCCTGGTGCAAGACTGTGCCAACATTTATATTTTCAAAAAAACCTTAATATAATAAATTAATGCTTGACAACAATCCCACCTGATGATAAGTGGAAATGAAGTCTAAGATATAGAACGCGTTAACTTGTACAGCCTGTTCACCTTGCTCTTGAAGACTCCTACATCGTAAGTAACTGGGAACACCGACGCGGCAAAGTTATTTCTGTCCCTTGTAGTGCGCATAATGAATGACAAAGCAAATCGCATCGTCCATATAGGCGGTAGGTTGACTACATAAGGATAGATACGCACCGTACGTCGAGTTTTTCGATGGAGGAATTAATTCAAACAATTCCTGCGCACACTCTCCAAAATGTGCCCTATAGAAAACCGAGAGGCTAGCAACCCCGCGCCTGTGTCAACAATCAAAATCTTTCAAAATCTGGGTCGACATTGAGCCTTTTTGCACGAGTCCAACGCTGATAAGTGACATTTGGTAGCATCAGTTGGTCAGATTGTTTTGCGCCAATTTGTAGGATGCGGTTAAGATTCACCTTCTGTAATGCCTTTTCGTTGAACTTGGCGACGAGTTAAAGGGCTTTCTTCTTGGAACTGACATCCGAAACGCTAAATGTTCACGCTTCTCAGCCTGAGCGACAGAGACGTCAAGAAAAAAATGAAGTAATCCATCGCTTGACGTTCTTAACTTGACGTTTTTTCACATTAAATAAGTGAATTTTTACTCAAAATCCAGAAGACTATTAAGAATCATAAAGATTTTAGGCGATCACCACTATTATATAAGTCTCTATATTTTAAGGAACCTTACAAGTACGCCCTATGATCGTTTGCGAGAAATGCGTGAAGTCAAGTCAATACAGAAATTTGACGATAACAAAGTATATAAGGCTTCTGGGCCTAGTGATATCCAACACACTAGCCAATGGTGCTCCACGGAGACACTAGTGATGAACAAAGGACACAATAGAGACAAGATGCCGGAGCAGTTGTGATCAAAGGAATTCCCAGAGGTGCGCTTGAGTTATTTCCTCACAAGAGCTAGAAATGTTCTTTGACATAACAATAGTGATATTATTTAAAATTTCCTTTTCGGTCTGTTACGATTGAATTGTTAATTTAAACATGATAAAGTAGAAATGACGTTTCAAAATATGTTTCGTTACAAAATTTATCAAAATAAACGAAGAAGGATTTCTTTGTTATAGTTGTCTAATTCAACTTTCGTGTGTGATGTTTGCTTCCAAATGGTATTTGTATGTTGTTCGAAATATAATATCAACTTAATAATTAAATTATTTTTTCCAAAAATACAAGTAGTTGTTGTTTATAACTTTTGCTATGACAAAGATCTAAATAACGAATTTAATAACCGAACCTCTTGATTAAGCAGTGAATCACACGAAGCTCTGTGGGATCGTAAGAAAGGCTGTATCAGCGCCGCGCCGGTTTAACTAATATTGTTCGAATGTTTGGTAATTATTTATATACCTTTAGTCTCGTTGATGTCCATGGGCGACGATGACCACTCACCATCAGGTGGCTCGTCTGCTCGTTTGTCGGCTATTAACATAAAAAAATGTAACTTTGTATTGTTATATGTAATACTGTTTATTCAATAATTCCGATATCCGCCGCCTACAGTAAGAAACAGATTCTTACCAAAAACATCTAAAGGAAATTTCGCAGATCATTTATTCACGTCATATATATATATGTAAGTAAATAGCAACCAAATGAATTTCGTAAATATTTATACTGTAAAATGAAATGCTACCTGCTGCCGATAATTCATTCTCTTGTGTTTGTATAACATGTATCTCTGTATGTGTGTACAGTCATACAACGTATGTTTGTTTGCACAACTGTATCCAATTAACATTATTAACGGAGAGTTCCCATCGTATTAATATCAATTTGGGACTCGATTTAGCTGTGAATCGTCAATGAATCGATCCATCACCCTTAATAACTCACTGATTCTTGACAAATTGTAAATTTTATTTAAAAGTTTATTCTGTGATATACGGACTGACTCATACCCTGGCCGAGCTCTCACGATAGTTGCCGAACGTTAAACCTCTGATGGATTATTCAATTTTGTAGCTGAAACAAGACTTGATAAATACCACCGCATCCAATAATCGTCAATTTGCGTTAGAAAATGGAGCTTCATTATGCGTGACTAACTCGAAGAGCTAAATTGACTTTAGAACCCTTCAAAGAACTTACTGAGAATTGTAAAAGATTCACCATAATTATTTCTCGTTCCTAAATAATTGGCTCAGTAGAGCCTTACGAAATGTTTTGTTTACTGGGAAAATTTTCATGTAACCAACAATGTTGAGTGAACTAATTCCCAATTTAAGTTTAGTCTTTCGGAGAATCCAAGTTGGATATAATGCTTTCGGGAAACTACCGGCCGTACGCAATACATGCAATGATGATATATACTACTTTAGAAATAATACTAATATGTGAGTTATACTCGTATGTACAGTTTGACTTTTTTAGAGTTCGGTAAAATTCGACCACAAATCCTTCAACATTACCTGCGTGTAGATCTACCAGTCCGCCTATAATAGTCTATCTTTGCCGAATGTACTACACACATTAGGTAAACGTATAGCGTCGGTGACAAATCAGGGGCGTAATGTAGCATGAATATAAGTAACAAATGAATTATGATTGTGGGGGTAAAAGAGACAGTTGAAAAACTCGTCAAGTAAATTGTGAGAATCAATCGGATTCAATGTGAGTGATACGAATGTTTGAAACAAACGAACAGACCGACCACTCGACGGTAACTGATCTACGCCACATCTCTAACCACAAGAATGACTGGCGTGAGTGACTTCGATACTGCTTCCGACACATGTGAAAAAGCTGAGTATGAACTTCGTCGGAAATAAACTGGGTGCGTACAGAATTCAGCCGCCTCCAACAGGAGGGACCACTCGGTATAGCCGCACCCGTTATTCAGCAGGGTGCAACATGAGCGGACTGCATCGGATTGCTCTCAATGAAGAACGAAGTCCATTAAGCCTCAAATGATGCTTAAATTTTAAAATACACAACATAGATCCTCACTTGAAATTAACATGAAAACTACAATTAATATAAAATCATTTTCAGTTGTTACGTATAACGGATATGTAAAGATGTTACGATATGACTTATGTTACGTTATGACTTACTCGTATGGTGTAAAAGTTTTATATACACAAATCCAATTCGGACGGGGCTGGTCTGTCCATACAATTGATTATGTTTTTATTGAATTAAAACAATACAATGGTTCATAAGTTATTTGCGAATGTCGTGTATTTGTTTTATCAGCACAAGTAACATTATAATCATAATCTGCAGACAGTAGAGATAAGCACCCACTCAACGATTCTCATGTACACTAGCGAGTATTGCGTCGATCGGAAGTACAGATAAAACAGTTTATTAATAATTTTACTTAAACTACATCGAACACAATAGTCTTACTGTACAAATCATGAGAGCTGAATGCATTCATTACGGAGTAACCTTTGGGTGAAACAGA
Organism: Megathymus violae; assembly: GCA_003671415.1. Taxonomy (NCBI): domain Eukaryota; kingdom Metazoa; phylum Arthropoda; class Insecta; order Lepidoptera; family Hesperiidae; genus Megathymus; species Megathymus violae. The sequence goes on along the minus strand of PDGT01000066.1, from coordinate 1,343,648 downwards.
CGTACATAATATATGATGAATGAGGGGTTGAAATGTAAAATTAAAAACTGCCGAGTCGAGAAGACGGTAAAGTGAGAGGACTTGCACACAGGAAGACCCTTAATTCACTATTGCATTTGAGTCAATATCCCTTTTTCGTAGTGCATCTTCTAAACAACGCATGAGGTAATAAACTCAGTTTCCTCCTTTTGGGACGTGTTTGCACTATCACCATTTTGTAACGGTGATTGAGATATATCATATAACAATAGTTCTTTTGAGAAACCAACTTTTCGCAATAGCAAGTTAACACTTTTGAACCGTTGTGTAACTCTGTTTTATAAAGTACAGCCAAAGCTTAAGACTGTTAAGGCTTGCTCTTGTGACTTGTTGTGGGGTTTCTTGCTATAAGACACAAAGGATAGAATAGGTCAAGTAGTAAAACCGTTATTTAACTACAAGTTTGAAGCGACGGCAATTATTGTGCATAATTACCCGGACTCATTAGGAATTCTCGCAAAGTATGAAGTTTCTAGCCCTCTCGAGAAGCACAGAGTAAAGTTAAATTTAATAGGGTGAAATTTCAGCCGAGCTCCACTTAAGGATAGGACAAAGTAAGGGCCATCGGTGTAAGTCTTACAAAATTATGACATCTCACATTGAAATCTTCAAACTCGTCGGAAGAAATTCAAAGCGCAGTTACGTAAATATATTTTAAATAGGTTAAAGTGCGGGGTGGGAAGTTGGGCTGGATATGCAAGGACTAAATCGTTCCAATGAAAGATTTGTCAAACTTTCCACATTTAAGATCATGACGCTTTCTATAGAAACGGGATGGTAATAAAAGTCTTCCTCTAATTTATAGACGCAATAAATGTAGGATGTATGAGCATATTTCATTTGTATAATATAAAATATATTGCTACCTTTACACTACTGCCTTATTTATGCATTAATTATGTGGAGAAATATTGTGACAAAAATGAGTGGTAAGGGTGTAAGGTGTGCACAGTATTTATGAAGGTAGATATCAATGGTGAGTGACTTTAATATTATTAAATTGAAAAATATCTATGACATTCTACATATAAAAATATATTTTAAAAAGCCCTACATTTCAATATAGTTGTAAGTAACGTAAACGTTATCTTTATCTCGTAAAATTTTGTTGATTCAAGATGGGAATAAAAGTATCTACGATGATGTAATATAAAACGTAAAGAGTACAGAATACGAGTAGTGTGTTTGGAAAAAAAAGAAAAGGAAAGAATTGGTTTGAATCAAATCTATTTTTAATAAATACGTCGCATTCGAAATAATGTTTAATAATGATATTCTCATTTAACATAAAATTACGCCATATTACAGAAGTTACTGTAACTCGTCGATGAACTCAATTGAATGTTATTTAAATATGAGATTTTTAATAATTAATTTCACGATAAGAAATTATGCCAAAAGCTAATGAGAGCTCATATGTAATGTCCATAAAAATTAGTCGGTTCGAAGCATCGTAATATTGATGTTTGATATAATGATATTGCCACAGTCCGTCAGGCCGCGCTGCTGTGTGAGTGGTGATGACGGTGTAATCGTTTTTAATCTTATCAGCGATCTGGTGAAAAGAAAAGATTTTACAAATAGAAAATTCAAGTCAATAATTTATATGCAAATTATATTAATATAATGACTATTGAGTGAATATGTGAACGTTTATTGATTTATCTAAGTAATATACTTAATACACTATCATCAAATATACTTAATACATTATCATCTCCTTTTTCGAGGTCGGTTACGAAACAAAACACTATCTGCCCTCCCGATCCTCCGTGTGCCCGCTCCGTTCCATAAATGCGTGCCAGCCATTCCTCGTATATGTAGAAATAAAAGGAACTTTTCTACATATACAAACTGACCACCACACCACAGGCATGCTCCACGACCCTTTAACTATTTGTACTCTCCTTGTTGACAGCAAAATTTGCCTCGCTAATAGCTAGCTGTCCCAAAGTAAAGAATTCCTTACCCAAGACAGTTAGGGATGAGACCTTTCACATGGTATAACCTCACTACCGCTTCGTTTCTCGACGGATAAATACACATTTTTCAATTTCACTTTGCGTGACGTTTTATTTATGAGGAAGTGAGTAGTGTGCTGTAATTTTATTTAAAATCTGTTTAACGTGAAAACTAGTACATCTCACAGTAAGTGGTCAACGCCACCCAGTGACAACCGTAGGATCAAGGTGTTGCCGACGACGAAGGAATGTTAATAAGAACCGTCTCATTGACGTACATACATACTACACGTAAGGACAATTTACCGTTATCGTAAAATGCGAATGGTAAGTATCCAAGCCGTTCAAAAGCACCTCAAAATCAGACTATCATCCTTATTACCGTGATATTATGATTCTATATTGATGATATTACATGATCTTCCATAAAAGGCAGTTAAATCCATTGCAGTCTGATCATCCTAGTATACCACGAGCAGTGGAAATTGAGTTATGCAACGGACTGGACACCGATGCGTTATTTGTAAGCAAACTCAACCAGTAACATCGTATTAACAACACCAGTTACGCTCCGACCCAACTCCCGGATAGGATTATGAGTTGTAAATGTGTCCAGAAATATTTTCGATTTGCTGTACAATGTTGAGGAATTTGAATTGTCTTATAAATTTATCTGTGAACTGTTCGTGCTTTATGTTTTTCGTTTGTTATTTTAGTTCCAGTACTATCTGAGGTAAGACGGAGATGAAAAAATGTTATAAATTAATTTTTTTGTAAGTGGACTATTATTTAAAAAAAAATAGTCCGGCTAATTAATATGTTCTATGATTATTGGACATTTCTTTTTACTTTCTTTATACATATTTAACTCCGTAATATCAAAATTAATTTATTTACTGCATATGTCCCTGACAGAACCACGAAACTGTATATGTTTATCGAATTTTAAGTTCCGAGTACAATCAAGGTATGACAGACGCGCTTACACACGCAAGAGTGATTCTATAAGAGTTCCATTATATCTTCTTTTCATTATGAATTCTGTAATTTAGCACGATGGTTCCTGCGTTTGTTCGGAGTATAGGCGAAGTGAGAACGTCCTGAGAAACAGAGCAATTACATACTTTCCTGTTCCTAAGGCACTTTCTATATGATCGCGTTACCATTAAATAGTTTTATTTTACATGTATAGAATGCAAATTGAAAAAATGCTGAACAAAAAAAAAGGTGATAAAAAATTTGATAAAATCATGATGTGATCCCAAATGCAACTCTGGAATATCTATTAAATTCAAAGGCTTTTTCATAATCAAAATTAATCAAACTCACGTTCATTATTCATCACACGCTCCTACACTAGAATTTACTTATCTGTCACATAAATTTGTACCGGGAAACAAAACCGGCACCCTTTTTCAGGAGGCTGGCTAATATCTTGTTCAACGTTAAAGGTAAATGTTATATTTTTTTCTCTTTGAAAAAGGGATAATACAAGTAGTACAATTACATACATACTCTTCAATGTTTCTGTGATACCTGTGATGAACAAATGTATTTAAATTTTTCACACAGCTTCCGTCTTACTGCAGCGCTCTCGCAGAAAATTATGGGAATTGAACCCGTAACTTGACAACATTTAAATATGTAATAGTAGGTAATAGCAATTACATTAATAACTTCAGTTTTTTAACCGTTCTTTATTATGTCGTTCACATGTGACGTTCTCCAGAGCCTTGAAACAAAGAAATTTCAGTGCTCTGGGTGTACGTGGACGGTAGAGATTACTTCAATGTATACGCGTGCATCAAAGGTCCCATAGGTAAGATACGGAAGACAACTCAACTATTTGAGTACATGCAACAGAACACCGATCAAATACTAGTACATTACCCTCAGTCGAAGGTGAAGGATCTAGGTGACTTCAATGCACACCGTACAGAGTGGTTGAGGTCACGGTCGGTGATGGATCAACTTAGCGAAGTCGCCTTAAATTATGAGCTCTCACAAGTGACACCGAATGTTACCAGGATACCAGATGTAGCAACCCATTCCGGTCTATGTAGACTTATGCAGACTTTCCATCCTGCCTAGCTCTAGGTAGTGGTTAGGGCCCAACTAGGGCCACTTTCTCGTACACATCACCATACTATTATAGTTAACAGTCACGTCCTACTGGAACACGGCGTGTGGTGGGATCGTCAGACTGGAATTAGCTCCTGGAATTCATAGCATCCAATCTGTGGGGGTCAAGCTTTGTTTCTCCACTGATAAACCTGACACGTGCGCCGAATCAGTCGCTGACGTGATTTCGCGGGGTATAGAATGCTTCATCGGTGAACGTTGTAAAACCTAGTTCATGAACGGTGCGTTGAGGCTGCTCGCGATAAAGAGGCCGCCTTTCATACCCATGATAGTGAAGATTTCAAAGCATATGAGCTCAAGAACTGATTCAATTCTGCCTCCAGATCTATAAGGAAGTTAATACCAAACTTCGAGCATTTCGGCAAAGTATGTAAGTGACCGGCTCATCCATTTACCCACCGGGAGTCGTGCTTACTGGTCGCTTTCCAAGGCGGCAATTATACGTGGGTAATTTTTGTCGATTTCATTTCCATCATTGTGAATGCTCGATAATAGTCTAGCTCAAACTGTAAAAGCGAACGCCGATCTCCTAAATACTCTTTTTTGCATTTAACTGGCCTCTCGATTATCGCGGAGCGGTACCGTGTACTTGATACGCCACATTTATGTAAATACGCCCCTATTATGCTTTTAAATTTTTTTGGCTTCGGATTTTCAAAAGGCGCTTATTTGATTTCTATTTCTAGGAAGATATTGATAATGCGCAATTAATCATTTGCGCCCTACATCCTAACTGGAAACGGTTAAAATTACGAAAACATTAAGAAAAAATCAACATGTACCACTTGCCCCTTTTCTACTGTATAAAATAAGTCCATATAAGCCATAACGGCTGAAATGAAGATGAACTGAAATGAATCGAAGATGAATAGTCGTGACCATCCTTTCAAAATTTTCAACATTCACGTAATTATTTTACTTAGGAACAGTAAACCATTTCCGTTTCATTCATTAAATGATTCTTTCTCCGTTTTGACTTCCTATTACGTGAACCTTTCTAACTATCGGGAACAAACCGGTGAAGAGCTTTTTAAAAAGATTAAATAAAAAACACATTATGCATAGAGGTTTATTTTTTTTAGTTTCTGACTGCCCCACGTAAAATTTATATTCGATTTCACCGAAGAATCAGGAGGAAAATAATGAGTCAGTTTTAAATCACTTTATTATAATTAATTTGAGTTTAATGTCCATAATGTAAATGAAATAACGTCAATCAGATTACTCTAACCAACGTAATTGAAAGAACTTCCATGTGCGTTCACTTTGTGCAGTAGAGGTTGTGTAATCGTGACGACAACACATCAGAAGTCGTGCGTCTGTTGTCACTGTAACACGAGGTTGTAACGAATAGTGTGTAACGGTGTAATTTAATTACATCCTTATAACGGCCCAGATCAGCTTTATCGTGGTAATAGACCACCGCGGTTAATGTGAAACTACAACCACGTGTACAATATTCTGGATATTATTAGGACATAAATAATTATTTAAGTGGACAGCTAGTATTATGACTTCAATACATTAGTGCCCCACTACAGAATCTCTCCTTGTTAATGAAGAGGAATGCTGGAAACTCTATCACTTTGCTATCTATCTATGTATCTATCACTATTGCTATATAAAATATAACTTAATTTCTTTATACATACTAGCACTTGTAGACGTCTGTCTCAAATATATTTGCGTTAAATGTTGGATAATAAATATAAGATTCATCAAAAACCTTCTATCTATAAAGTTCCGGTGACCTTTACATTAATCAGTTTGAATTTGAGTATGATCCAATCCTCTTCAATACTCCTCATTTTGCACGAAAGGATCGCAGTTTCATTCGAAACCATTAGGACTGGTGACACTTATTAGTCAGGAGAATGTCTTGAAAGCAAACTAAAGTTTGCAATTGGCTACTTTCTGAGATTTTCTAAGTACTCCAACGAGCGCTCATGAAATTCATTACTATTAAAATTGTTCACCCGATTCCAGATGGCGTAAGACTTTGCTTGATTCTGTTGATCTGTCACTATTGACAGAATCAACAAGGCTATGTTCACTATGCTCCTATTTTCATGACATAGTTCCTTACGAGTATATTAAACCGATTATATTTAACATTTCCTGTTAATACATATATATTTAACTAGATGAGCATTAGGTATTTACCGCCTTCTTATCTTATATATAACAAATAGTGTAACTCTATTGCTGTATCCTGCCTACTTAAGGATCTCGCATTCGATTCCAAGGTAGATATAAACGATTTTTCTTAAATTTTATTTGTTAAATTGTGAATGCCCAAGACAAAGATCATTCTACTGAAGGGGTGTGAGTGAGAAATAAATGTCTTACTCGTGAATTGAACCCTGATCCTTTCGCTGGGTAGGAAGGTACCTTCATATCACTTACAATTAAGTTGGATGCATGAACATCACAATTACATAATCACTTTCCTGCATCACAGTGTACGGTAAGAAAGATTTCTGAGGCTATATACGTGACTCGGATTCATTAACAAAGATTGACTTCTTCATTAATGTCACCTAAACTCATGGTTTACTCCATACTTTCTTAATTGCAAGAGGAGACGACTAATTGTGAATGACAATAATATATAAAAACACGACAACGACCTGTGACCTTATTTTGAGGTTTACAAATTTTTTGTTTGTCCTCGGTAATTTGACCTGGACAAAATCCTTGTGTATGAGACACCCATTTATATATACACCCACTTATTTCGCATTCGAAATGTGAGCTAAATTGTATTGACTTACTTATAATCTAATTACACTATTATCTAATCACTAATTACAGATGATACTTATGTAGTATTATCAATAGTTGTACAACAATAAATTGATGAAATTTGTCAAAACAAGTAGCTAATTACAACAAACATCTGCACCTGTGGCTAAATCATGACTCGTACTGGAATATTGAGGTTAAAGTTGAGGCAATTACTACAAATGACATTGACGTTTGAACATTTGAGTGACAGACACGACTACATAACTTACACAGTATTAGATCCTGGAATTGACGTGAGCCGTAGTTCTGACGTTTTGTAACAAAAGTACTCAATTACACCGAACGGGGAAACTTTGACAATACGTTTTTAATCAACATTCGCGTTTAAACAGAAATACATAAAGCCGTTATTATGTCTGGCAATATCGAAATTATATTTGTTGATAGAGTGCGATAGCGTCATTAATTGCAACAGACCAAGTGTAAACGAAGGATTTCATTTGATTGTAACTTACTAATAAATCCTATTGGTAGGCGTATAACAGTAGTTGTTATCGACTTACCTCAGTGGACAAGATGTGTGATGTTCTGGCGGTCGCGAGCTGAGCGCAGAACGGTTAGGTTAGTTCGGCAATCGCGCGACGAAGTCCCTCACTCACGTATTACCCGCTCAGAGGCCGGGCGCCGACTGGTCGCGTCGATCGATACATCAGCCATTGCTGCGTTGCGTTCCGTTTACACCAATTTCGAATTCGAATTATCCGTGTGTACTCGATTTTTCAATGCGAATTGGGTCGATGCCGGATTTAGTATGATTTAGTTAATCTGTAAACTCGTTAGAGAGTTTGTTTAAACACGAAATCTATTAAACGCCCCTTATAACTTGAAGTGGCGTCATGTCGGGCGCGTGCGAGGAGTGCCTCGGGAAATTATCAAATCTTTTTATCTAAATAAAAGGATTTTTGTATCTGAAGTGTTTTTGTTAGAAAGAAACACATTTTGTTTAGAATAATTAAAGAACTAATTCTAAATAAAGATTAATTTAAAGCAATATAGAGTTTCAACGAAAATATTTTAAGAATAACTAAATTTAAAGTGTGATTAAGTATTTGATTTTCTTATCATTGACTGATTGTAGTGGTCTCAACACTATTTAAAACCAATCAATAAAAGATAATCAAAAATTAAATTCCTGGAAAAGAAAGACAGAATTATATGTATCATTACATCAAAAAGCTTGAAAAACTTACTTAACGGTAGATCCAGCACGAGAATTGATTAAATATTTCTAGATTTATTCATGAAGAAGAAGAAAGAAGAAGGTGAAGATCATAAAGCAAAGTACCCTTGATGCCACCGTTTACTAATTTGGACCCAAGAGCTGCTCAAGATTACCACTTAAGTTCTAAAAATAAAATTCTCAGCATTCTACAACGAAACTCTTAAGCCGCCGTTAAAATAATATAAAATCACGAACTGTACCCGTTCGTTCGCGGGAATTTTTTCCGATTCTATTTGCTTTAGTCGAAGATAATTAACGAGTGTAAAACTTGCGCTTCTCGGAAAACCGCATCAACGAGGTTTTGCGCCTCTTCGACTAACTTGATAAATAAATACCGCTTGGTGAATTTCAGTCCAAATTTTAAGTGAGTGAGTTTCTCGTGAACACGATGTGATGTTTGTCATAGGTACTTAATACGCGTAACGTCACCACTAAATTGATGTTCAGTTCTATATTCATCGCTCATGAAGACAGGATTCAACTCAAGGATACATGAACTGACTTTTTAATTCACAGTGGATGACTTTTTAATTCGTAACCACTATTCTTGGATGGTACCGTTCTGGAATTATCTAATGCAGGATTTTTCAACACAAGCCCTTTTTATATTTATATAATTCACTCCCTAAACGAATCAACTAATTAAAATTAATTTTCTGCATTATTTCTGATATCAAATAATATTTTCAAATGTAATCAAGACTTAACCACTTTTAACGCTGGGATGTGGCGTTTTTATGACCGTGTGAATAGACACTTATTGTAATACAATCTCTATACATTTTACTGCAATCTTAATAGATATAACTTTAGATGCATCAATAGCAGACCGTCTCTACACTCCTTGTTACTTTCTGGATCCCGCCGACAAACAGTATTTGTTTCAGTTTATTAGAATTGTTACTCCATCATTTATTTTATTATCGATATTACGATGGTCTTACGGCACTCATCGGTGCCATCTATGATTGATTCATATGTATTATAGGTCCTTCTCTTGGCTCTAAACCAAACCTGAGATCCTTTTTCACACACGTTACCTAACAACTGGTTCACAGTATCGTTAAAACAGACGAAGGAAATGGAAGACACATTTAAAGTCGACGGTAACAAATAACATAAATTATCCAATTAAAACCTTTCCCTTCCTTAACTCTTGACAGAATGAGCTAACATTGATGTGCAGAATAAACAATAAAGCAAAATTTACGAGAACGAATACAATATTATAAAATTTTCCACTTCATGTTTCGTGCGACTGTACCATCGAACTTTTGCGTGATTTTAATTGCCTAACACTTTTGTTCGCGATTACACTTCTGTCGATACGATCCGATAATAAATTTCTTTTGAAGATTCTTTGAGCTCGTTGAAAATTAATAATAAAAGAAAATTATTTTGCGATTACCCTTTACTATTATTTGAACTATCCAAACTAAAGCAGTAAAAAAATTGGATGCTTGTAAATAGTAAGGATTCTGAAATCTGTGGCTTTATGTGCAAGTAATAAGAGTGATAAGTAATTATTTAGAAACACTGAACTATCGGGTAGTCTCAATACGTAAGCGAGGGATCAATAATTTGTTCCATGTCAACTGGAAGTACAAAATACGAGGTTTAACCACTTTGTCACTTGATAGCCACTGTTCATAATTTTGAGAAACATATAGCGCGATCAAGTGTTTAACGGTTTGCTAACAGCTAAAATTTCAATTGAGATAAATAAATAAGCGCCTCCATTCTACAAAAAGCACCAACGGCCATCGTTAGTTCGCTGTCAAGCCTTATCGAAAGTCGGTAAATGAGCAAATAATTCTTTACACTCAACTTTGCCATTTATCCTTGTGCCGACACGTACTACAGAAAGTGGTAGAGTGTGATCTTTTTTCACAACACGAGTTTACTATTTAATAGAAACAACGTATGAATATTTAGTGATGCAATAGTCGAATCTAAGGAGATAGAACATAAATATCAACCTTACATTATCAATCAATTAATTATTTGTTATGAATATAAATTTATAATCAAAATCATTTATGTAATGATGTAGGTATTATGTGACTACACTAATTAAATGCGCGTAATTTTTGCTGCTGCTGTCGTTTCACAAATATGCTTTAACATTGCGGAGAAGAAAAGGCTAAAGAATCTCCTCAGTACTTTTTTTAAATTAATATATGACAACAACAAAGTAAATTTATACCTGCGCGGATCTGGTCTCGACACTATTATTTCCAGGCGTCCTTGTCATTAATATATTCATCTATACGATATTATTATTTACCTACAAGCTGTGCTTTAACGCGTCGCTTAAAAGTTCCAATGTGTAACTCGCGTATCAACTTTGAAACCTTATTGTAAAAACGAACTGCAAGCCCCATAAAAGAACGCTGGACCTTTTGAAGACGATACGAAGACATGACCAAATTATGCCTATCACGTTTCTGCTTGTACATATATATATTTTTTAATACTAATTTACTATAAATATATTGACTGGCTACGGTGAGTAAGTACACCTATTTATTTAAAATTTTCTCTCAATGACTCACGTGGCCCTAAGCTGTACATAGCTCTGATTGCTCTTTCTTGTAATACAGATATTTAATCAGTATCCGCTGATTCACCCCACATTAGGATACCATAAGATATAAAACTATGCAAATAGGCAAAATAAACAAGTCTAGCTGTCTCCACATCCGTATTAAGTCTTATCTTTCTAATAGCGTAAACAGACCTACTGAGTTTACCTGCGAGAACAGATATGTATATGGGCGTCCCACTGAAGCTAAGGTGACATGAAAAAAATCAGTGGATTGTTCCATTGTCAATATTTAATTATTTCATTTAAGAATTTTGCCTACTTTCTGCACATTTGGTGGTGCAAACTCAATACACTTCGTTTTTTAGCTGTGATTTGTTAATTAATTTAAGATTTGGTGTCATTTATGCTTACACATTGAATCCTACCTTTCAAAGAGGACGCAATCAAATTGGGAGATTACAGACAAATATCTCCACTAAATAGTGCCATAACAAATTGCACCGCACCCTCAGGCCCCGCATACTGCTGACAATCTATTAATCCAAGAACATTGGCTGCTCGAGCGTTTAGTGCAACCAGAAATAAAGTTTAATATAACAATGAAGTATTCAAAAGCCGCGCTATATTTTAAGGAAATCGCTATTGCCGGTCAAATTAGGCCTTACCTGGCAAAACTCTAGATTCACCTCGACTATCTCAATGCTTCGAGTACGCGGATACCGACCTATTTTGAAGGTGATAAGGTTCAATATTCATTGAATTTAATAAGATTTCGATATGCGTATCGACCAAACTTTTCCCCCGGTTGCTATTGATGAAAAAGTTGTAGTTGGGTGAATTCCGGCTCGTTTGCCGGCGGAAATAGTTGCTGTTTTTTGTGATAAGAAAGTTGTGTGAAAGTGAAAAAAATATTTTGAGCTAAATAAATATATATTGTGACATTCCCAACTTACAGACACAAAAAAGAATTATTTTTGTTGTATGTTAATATTTACATAATTTCTCTACCGTATGTCGTCCATTTCGTATCGCTCTGGCTGACCTAGGTTCCTCTGAATCCAGTCACTTCCTACTATTGCCTTTATAATGTCAACTGAGGTGAATTGTCGGGGAGTTGTGAATATAAAACAGACTCTACAAGAATATCTCGTGAGGAAGTTTCAAGATTGGCAGCCGCAATCTCCCGAGGTGGTGCAACGGACTGACAGATCTGTGACCTTAAAGTGGTTGAATGCACAGCCATTTGAGCTTATGCGCAACCATCTGCTTTACAAAGTTCAGAGAAAAGAAAAAATACCCCCATGGGTTACAGTATACAGGTATTTTATTTAGTTGTATAAAATATTGATTAAGGCATTGTGTACATTAAATAATACGCAAAATTTATGAAAATAAAAAAAAATATAACATAATTTGCATATGGATATTATAAATCAGGAAGAATGCTGGTAATTAGTTGGTCGATTATCCCTCTATGAGCTGTAGTAGCAACTTAATACTGTTTGTTTGTTTAAAATTATTATTTTGCCATAAAACAATAATAAATTAATATTAATCTTTCAGATCAGTATAATGTTATTATTATAATGCAACTATCCAAATGGAACTAAAATCAGTGGAGGCTACATTTTTGTATTCAATCTCATTAAAAGATCTAATGAAAATATAGAAAACATTTAAATTCAATTCCTACTCCAATTCTAATAATTCAATCTGTATAGATAGAAAAATACAGCGTTTATTTTTCTATTTGGCATGCGACAATGCTGCGTTTTGTGTTGTCACACGTCGTAACTAATGTGCCGCTCATATTTCACTTCACAGTAGACAGCTCCACCCCATCCCAACGCTCCGCGACCAACGTGAAACACATCATTGAATTATTGGAGAAAACTAATACATTGTAGCAAATATTACAACCAAGTTAATTGTAATCATATTGTTTTGAAGGTAGTCCGCTACTTTATCGCTTATCAAACATAGTTTATCGTTTAGGATCGCTCATTATCCATTGCATTTTGCTTCTTATGAGTGATCAACTGAGTTCAGCAACTTTGGGCACGGTCAGTGAAAAATGGTCTTTTGTATTCCTGCTTTTGCTGACTATACTGGTTCTGGTTACAGGCTTGGTGGGAAGCGTGGTGACTTTAAATGATACCTTCCAAATTTCTTCGGGAAGAAAATAGGTATCAATGGTCTTGGATGAAGTGCCTTCGATCATCGATGTGTGTGAAATCTTGCTATTTTCGATTATCTTGTCCGCCAGGAGTGCGAGTTCATCGAATTTCGTCTGCGTGTTGAATGTTTCGCTCATTGCTAGTACTGATCGAACATGCGGAGGTAGGTGGTTCACCCACATCAGTCGTAACGTCGAATCTGGGACTTTATCTCGTGTCTAGTTGCGCATTCTGCGTAGGAATTGTGTTGGTTTCTGGTCTCCAAATTCTATTTCTGATAGAAGTTTCTGTAGTTGGCGACTATCGAATTCTTCGTAGGCACAAATCAGACGATTCTTCAACGAACTATACTGTTCGGTGGCTAGTGAGTTGTATAGTAGATCAGAAATTTGTTCGATGTCTTGCTTCTCAAGTTGGGCGATTACCATCTGGGCTAGTTGATCTTGACTTCTCTTCAAATCGTTCGTGGCCGCTTCAAAACTGACAAACCATAGTCATGGTTTATCTCTCCAAAACGGTGGATTTCAGTGACAGAGATATACTGGCAATTTCTTGTTCTTTGGCCGGCGTTGATATTGCAGATTGTTTCTGTTTTTCTTCCATACCTTTGGTAGGTCTTCCTCCTGAAGTTTTTGATATAATCATCGATGGTAAATCCGTTTCGACGGTGCTCTTCTTTATAGTCGACAATGCAATGGCGTTTTCTTCTCGGTGGTGCTGTTTTCGGCGGTCACCAATGTTTTGAGAGGTACATTACACAGCTGCTACAGGTGACACTTTCACGATTCGTATCGTTCGCTTCATTTAATATTGTGGTTCACTATCAGGTCACCTATCCACTGGTTTACTGATTATTAACATAACAAATGAAAGGAAAAAAATCCGGAAGGTTTTCAAAATCATGATCATTAAGAGAAAATCACAAAATATCTTAGCAACATTGCCACACTATACAATCAACTACCGTATTTAAAAAGAACATAATGAGAACAATTTTAACTAGCAACATTAACGTTTAATGACGGCAATAAAACAAATGGGTTCCGTAAAACCATAATTGCAGCAAAATTTCAGTGCTAAACACAGCCTACACAAAATCGCGTTGTTCCACGTCGTGATAACTAGGGCGTATAACATATCTCGTCTCTTTGCATGCATATAATTAAAATGTTCAAGTACACACATCTATACATCTAGATAAGTATTTATATCACAAGCACAACAGATTATCCACTAAACAAAGGGCCTTTTCAACCTTATTTGAATAGCGTCCATAAAAACGTATCGCCAAACTTGACTTAGTTATATTAACTAACAATATAGTGTCCTTTATCTGTCAGGGCATGTTATCTCTATAACTGAAAAACCTCAGACCAAATTCCAACTAGCTGCCGACTACAGCTGACTGCTGACTAGATCAGCAGCAAGTTTCTAACGATAATAACGTTACGAGGAGCCACTACACGACTACTAGATAAACGCTTCAAAATGTCCAAGCGGACTTAAACTTTTGGTACTTTACCACCTTTTAAAATCTTCACAAGATATCTAGTATCTCTGGGAGAGAAGATAACCACAGCAACCATCTAACGGGATGTATCGATCCGATAATAATAGTGCAGAATTTGAATTCGGTTTCAAGAATCGGTTTCTTGCGGATGCTATGTATAGTTGGCTCTTTGTATAACTCTCTCAGGTCACTCATCAACCTTGTACAACGTAATTTAATTTTGTTAATGGCTTATATTACTACGTCTACGCTACGAGCTACGTCTGCTGCAATAAACTTAAAATTAATTTCTAAGTACTTAATACTTAAAAATTCATTTTTTTCAGTGGAGGTAAAACAACGAAAACTATAGAGAATTTAGCACCGAGTCATCCTCACATATTTCGACTTCAAGTCATTCTTAAGTCTACAGGTGTATCTTTACTAATAGAAGAGACTGTTAAGCACTATGGGGATGAATATAATCTCAATGAAAATATGGAAAATATCGATATATATTGGGATAGAATAATATCGAAAAAAGGTTTTTTCATAATTATAATATATAATTTGCTTCAGTAATTAAACCTGATAAAATACTGATGGAAGTTTTGGAAATTTTAAAAGAAAATTGGAATTTTCCAGGAGATGAAGAAATTCAAGAACAACATATTTCGGAAACTAAAAACGATTACAAGAGAGGTGACACAAATGACTCGATGATAATGAAAAGGAAATATTCAGTGGATTTAGTAAACAAGAAAGACAGGTAAAATGCTGTAAATTTTATCTTTTATTCTTATATAAATTAAATGGTGTCCTAAATCATATATCAAAAATAATTTCAGCAATAAAAACACAATACACTGAGCCAATTTAAAGTACAGTATGAAAAGATATTGTGAAATTGTTGATATTTACAAATTGATTTAATCTTGTTCCAGAGTAACGGTTAATTAATCTAAATTATAGCAAATGTTACCGAATTTATCGCAAAGCTTAAGTCAGTATTATATATTTTTCAAATACCATGGTATTAGTCACAGCATCCTTCCAACATAGCATGGCTGTTTTGATTAGAGATTTCCACTACTTCATTGTAAGAATGAGAAGTATTTTTGTGGAAGTGATAATTCGACAAATAATAATATATTATTTGACGTTACAACAACAATCGTTTTTGAAATTCAGCAGCAATCAATTTATTTTAGAGTAAAAAAATTTGATATACGAGTACGTAGTTAGAATAGAAAATTTAAAAAGTATCTAATTATAATATAATTAAATTTAAATACATACAATATCTCCTTCAAGATTTATTTATAAAAGTTATCGAAGTACACTTAAAAGTCGTGAAAATAACTAAATTTCGTAATCCAGATCATACAGCAAAAGTTCAAGTCACCCGTGGGTAGAATCTCAGTGGTCTCAGGAGACTTGGGCAAGTACGGACACTGGCGGAACTTCGGCGATGTGTTTTTGTATGGCGGTCCGTTGTGGATATTTTAAACAGGTTGATATTTTCATTATTTTAATTTTTTTTCGTGTATGCATCACGTGATGATAAAAATCAAGGGGTTTGACATAAAAACCATAAAAATCCACCATTACCAATAACTTGATGAGTACCTCAAGGCTAAGTCTTAGTTCCTTACTCTTTCCTATTTACGTTACCAACCTCCATAAAGTTGAGCTCCAAGGCTGCCTAACCCTCTATGCAGGCAATACGCGCCTTTTTTTCTTTTGTCGCTCACTTCAAGAAACCCAAGCAGATCTCCATTTACTTTATGAGCTGTTCCAGTACAATCTTGTATATATTCAAGACTTCCTTTCCTTGGAGCTAAAAACAAGAAACTTGAAAAAAGCATGAATTTATATAAAAATAAGCAAACATTAATACGAAAACATTATGAAAATTGCCAACAATCTTACTTGGATACCTCATATAAAATCTATCGAACAAAAAATTACAACATTAATAGGCGCGTTACATAATATAAATCGACTTATAAAAAAGTACGTGTTATACATACATAACTGCCTAGTGAAAACCTATCTAGACTACTTAATAGAAATATGGCAACGCAGCTCTAACAAACCAAGCACAAAATATACTTATAAAAGTCTTATTTCACTAGGAGTTAACGCCTACTGAAAAGCTGTATACTAATACAAAGTTATGAAATTTAAAACAATTATATATGTAAGCAGAGAGGCGATATCTTCATTAAAATAACAAGGTCTTCTATTTATAACTTTTATATTATTTTAACTAATATGATTTACATTGAATTAAAATAAGTATTTCAATATTATCACGACACAGCGTGTGTAACAGCCATTAATCGAATGAGTTGATCGTTGGTGTGTTCGAGACTTCCTACGTGGCTCGCTGCCACTACGAGACCGGCCCATGTGTGAGGACTACGGGACTCGGGAGATTCCTCCTTTCCCGGCCAGTTCCTCGAGGGGGACAAAGGTCCCCTGGTGACGAAGACCGCGATTTGGCGGGGGTGGATAACTTGTTGGTTTGTTGTACGCCGCGTTATATAGGATGGCTTTGGATGACGTTGGTGAGGGTTCGAACCCACTAACTCATAAGCCTATGCACTCTCTTCTTGAAGACTAGTATCTTATTATAAGCATGCGGGAACACCGACGCGAGCAAGTAATTCCAGCCCTTTACAGTGCGCGTAAGGAATAGATTCCTACCATGCTTACCGTACTGATTTCATTGTTTTGTTTAAGGGTCGGCCGATTTTTTCAAGGTTGACTTTGGGAAATATTAAAAAATAGAAAAATAAACTTGCCAATTGCATGATGCACGTAACGTTTATAAAGATGCTCGGCATACAAATACTTTTTAAGATTTATAAACGCAGTTTAAAAGATTTATAAGCAAATATTATACAGTATTATACAGAATACATCTCCACTTATCTCCAAATTTAAAATATATATTGAAATACGATAATCTGTATTTCGTATCTCATTTACAGTTTTATTGGACCGATCAATAAATTTTCCTTTTTATACATATACCTTTTTGTTTTTATACATATGAATTACATTACAGCCCACTTACGAAATTAAATCCCATCGCCTTAAGCACTTAATTTATAAGAGATTGTGTAATAATTATACATTTGAATTTTACCTTATTAAAGGTGCAAGCGATGCTAGAAGAACGCCCCACACTCATTGGTGCCATCAATTCCAACACTGGACTGACGCCGTTAGCCACCGCCGTGAAAAAAGGTATTCTTAATAAAAACAGGACTTTTTCAGAATTTTTCAAACTGCAAAAGAACCATCATATCCTTTGGCTTCTTCTCTACTCCACGACTGACATTATAAGTTCTGTTACTTGTAAAAAATAGGGGGCATTCTTTTCGACAGTTGATTCTTTTTATTCTGGCATTATTGATATTTTGTTGAGCTTTGTTTTATTTTTAGGTTGGGAAAAGGGCTAAAAACTTAAATTTAATAATATACAAGGTAATTAATTATTTACTTATCTCTGTCCATTTTTCTTTTTTCCCCCGTTTCTACCATCTGTTATTCCTTAGTTATTTTATATAATATTTTTATCACAAGATATATCAGCATCTTTTATAAAACTGTAAGTAATTTGTTATAAACAATCTAATTTGACAGGAACTTCAAAATTATTAATTGAATACAGATATAAGCATTAAGAAGAATAATTTCCAAGGTGAATTGATCCAGTAATATAAATTATTTCAGGTGACTTAAACACAGTTAAGTATGTCCTCTCACTGGGAGCAGATGTAGACAATCCGACTACAGCGAGTCAAACGCCTCTTCATCTCGCAGTGCTGGCTGGTGATACGGCTATCGTTGATATGTTACTGGAGAAAGGTGCCAACTTCGAGGTACTTCGACTACATTTTGTCAGTGTCGTCAATTTTCTGTGCCATTACTGAGCTTATATCAGAAGACAAATAATTAAAGCCTTAACACTCATTAATACCAAGAAATATATTATAATATAATTGTAATTCATAATATTTGAAAACTGGCATGGTTTAGTTTGTCGATTTGGTACCCCACCCATCTTTATTTTAACTAAGTTCAAGTACGAGTAACTCAATATAAAATGTCAAATTTAACGTCATAGGGTCAAAGGGTTCTCCCTTTATATATAAAATACAAAGTTACGTCAAAGACATGGCTAAAATTAGATTTAAAGTTATCAGTGATCTCAATTTCCAATCTTCAGGCTCGAGATTTAAATGAACTTCGTGTTGAGCACTTCGCTATCGATTCTTGCAAGTTGGAAATGGTCAGACATATTATGGACAAAGGAGGCGATGTCAGGGTTAAGGACAGTAATGGATGGACGCCCCTATTTAGAGCTGGTATTACATTATGACTCTAACAACCTAATAATATTAAAAGTGTATCATTTACGAATCGTATGGTAACAATATCGATGACAATGCTTCACGAGCTTTTTAATGCTTCCGTCAAAATTATATTCAGCGAATTCCGTCTGATATTTTATAAGCGTTGTCTAATTTTGGGCATCTTTACCGGAGTGGGTAAAAAGAAAGCAATCTCATTAATCATTCCGACTGAGACTTGATATTTATAACTACGTAAATCGCACCAAAGTACTAGGCAGTTTTTAGGAGTTGAAAATATTTCTCTCCATTTCTGTTTTTATGCAACTAGTTGAAAAACTATCTACTGGTTGAAGAAACGGGTACCGTCACCCTCAGACTTCAGTAACAGTAAAGGCGTCGCCGAAATTGCTCACCGAAAGAAAAGCAAGACCCCCTCATTATTTACCACAATCACTACGACCAGTAAAATTTCATTTTGTAGTCGATTAGAGACGCATTCCCACTTATATTGATTAAGAAGGGACATCATAAGATTCGTTTGCATTCCTTGCATTCACAGTTGAAATAATTTTTATTTGATTAAAGTATGTCAAGGAGCCAAGAATGAAGTGATTGAAGAGCTGGTGTATCGTGGCAGCGACGTTGATATCACTGACCGGCGAGGACTGACGTTAGTTGCTGCCGCTCGACTTCTAAGAAATAGACAGTATGGAACTTAATCTTATTATCGTCTCTAGTAGACGACAAAAAATTTTATTCGAGACTAGTATCATAAAATTATATGCAATTTTAAGTTAAATAATATGAAAAATATAATATTCACAGTAATGACATCAAGCACACGATCCAAACCATGTAGAATAATTCATTATTTTGATTCACTAAGAAGCTTCAATCGTTGTGAAGGAATTATGATTAATTGTTCTCGTATGGACATGTTAAACGTCAGGATAGTAAAATTATGATTCGATAATATTTCAATATTCTAGTGTCGGTAAATATTAATTACGATTACAATTTTATGTGTTTTATATATATACGTATTATAATTATAAATACTGATTTGTTTTTGGTAGTATTCAACTTATATGCAACTTCGATATGTCTTATTATTCAATATGTTAATGTCGTTTTATCGTTGTCGTTAAACAATGGGAAATTTCATCGGTAACTTTCTGATTATCAATTAATTTGTGATCATTGTTTTCGAGCGAAGAATGTTTTTTTTTCACATATTATTACTCAAATGTAACTATAGTTTATACATATGTCAAAGACGTGTGAAGTCAATCAATCTGCACTTGACTAGGTAGAACTTGGCCTTGACCATGTCACGATAATTGTATTTAATATTTCAGGGGCCGCTCACGTGATTCTGTATTGCGATTGGTAGACGCCCAGTTTCCTCACGAGAAGGCTCTTGCAAACTTTACTAGACTTACGAAAAAAATCTATAGCGTTCATACCTTACTTAAGTAATGTTCTCATAACATTAATAATCTTCTATATGAATATATGAAAAACAGAGTCACTGCCCACTATTTGCTGAGGTCTGAGGGAAAGTGCTGTGTTGGTATCACATCTGCGTGGACATGTGAATTATCATCTACCCAAGTTCATTTTTTAACTGAAGCACATCTTCATGTTTAAATCTATAATATATATATATTCAATAAACTATTAACTGTATGTTTATTGTATATGTAATGTTATATGTAATTCCACGCCATTTATTATGATATTATGATCTTTATATATCTTACATGTATATTTTAATGATGCCATCGCTGATATCTGCTTATCTCAAAGGTTGACTGGTAGAGAATGCTTTTAGTCTTAAATCCACCTTTTATACCACTTTGTATTAGATGTAATAAAGTATAAATAAATAAATAAATATCGTTAATTATGTGAAGTTCCAGGCATCGTCTGTTAAAAAAGGTAAATACATACGTAACGCTGTAGATCGCTAAAGCCGGTATCATATGTAATCGAAAGATACTTCACGTGTGCATTTAGAGTGTCGATAATTTCTTATATTGTTGAAATATTCCATAATTACGTTTATAATAGAATATATTTACTTCAGAAATCTATTAAGTATTAGAGGTTCGAAAATAAAATAAAACACCATTTAGAGACATAAAACTAATTATATTATTAAAATAGAAGTTTATTTACAAAACCTTACGACTAACGGAGTATTGAATTGCATCATGCGCGTAAAAAGTGGTAACGGTGAGGATGAACAGAAGGATTAATTCGAAGACAAGATAACTATTCGTAGAAACATACGAGTTGTCATTTCCCCACAGCCAAAACAGCGTAAATACAACACCATAATAGACCAAATGCATTTAATGGCAAGGTTTAATAAGTCAATCCAATAAATAAATTAATAAATAGAATTCATTTCAATGCAATTTCAAAACAACTTTATCCATAATATTAATAATATTATATTGGTAGTACAAAACGGTTTTGATTTTGATGCAGATGCCATTGTTATCTGTTCAAAGTCCATTTCGTTTCCTACTTCAATACGATTAATTGAAGGGTTTACGTCTATTTGTTCAACTTCGCCTTTTTCAAATTGTGCCATTTTTGTATCTCGCCTGCGTCTTTTGCTTTGTTCGTCTTCAATTGCATCTTCTGCATATTCCTCTTCATCTTCCTCCGGTGCTGTGACTGTTACTTCATGTATTTCACTTCCATCTGCTTTTAGATCATCTAATATTGATTCGTCTTCTTTATGTAATGCATTAATTAATTTTAAATGAGTTGTTTTAGTACTATGGGATTCAGCTGCTGCCAAATTACTTGTATCTTTTTTTATATGCTCCGCTACCACAGGTGGAATTTCTCCTTTAAATGGTCCAAATTGTGGTGTTTTTAATAGTAGTTCAGTATTAGCAGGTACCTTAGAAGAAAATAGTTTGGTATGTACTTTACTGATATCAGGAACACTAGTTAAAGTAGCTGCAGATACCGTTTTTCCATCGTAAGTTGTAAAAGTTTGTTCTACGGCGAGCTTTTGAGATTGTTCTTTCGGTAATTTTGGATCTGGTGGTAAATACTGTGGACTGACTCTGTCCGATTCCATTAGCATATCTGAAGGTACGCTTTTATCCATATTCTTTTTGCTAAATAAAGCGTTTAGTTCACTTTCTGTTTTAACGTATACTGGATGTGGTCTGTCTTCTTTTGCATGATTACTTGGAAAAACTTCTTTAGTCCTATCGTTTGTGGACAGTAAGTGATCTGGTGGGGAAGGTATAAACATTGGTTCAAAAGATTCGGTTATTTTATCACTAGGATACGCATGGTTTGAGTTAATATATTGTGGTACTTCTTCATAGTCTTCGTCAACATCAGTGTCTTCACGTCTGTTAGTATTTTTACTATGTTCATCACCGTCATCTGCTATTCTGTCTTCACTAGCCATTAATGGTTCTCTTATAATTGGCTTGAACCCACTTTCTATTACAATTGAATCTGGTTTAAATCCAGTATTGACTGCAGGTGGGACAGTAGATACATCAGTCGATTGACCAATAAAATCAGAAGACTTAATGTCGCTTTGAGGTTGAGGTTGATCACTGTTGACCCTGTTTACACGATGCGTAGTTGATTGATGGTGTTCTGGGGATATAGTGGAAGACATTCTGCTGCCATATTGTTTAGTTGGTATCATTTGTTGATCTAAAGGAACAGGGTTATCCATAGGTTTTCCAAGAATAATTTGTCCTGGTTTATTGAAAAATGTTTGTGGAATGCTATGTTGTGCTATGCTATCAGCACCTCCGGGTAACGTTATTTGGCTTTTTACTACCTGATTAGCAATAACGTCTGTTTGCCCTAAGCTCAAAGTATGGCTACGAGGAGGCACTTGTATATTATGGCCCAGATTTCCCATAATTTTTGTTTGTACAGGAGCATTTGATACGGAACTTGGTACTTTAGGTGCAGACTTAGACGGTACTTGATTAAACATAGGCTTTGAGAGATATACTGAAGGCATGGCTTTCATTGGTGGGATGCTAGATATTTGTGGTCGATTCATGTTTGGTGTTAACCTACTACCAAGATATTTTGTAGGTTTTTTATACATACCGTGCGGGCTATGAGAATTAGGCAATGATAAGGGGTAGACATTATTAACCTTTTGATACATAGGTGGTGGTCTCCGTAGCTTAATTTCAGGTGGTAAAGGTCTCCTGAAAGGTGGTCGCATGTTTGGCATAGGCTTGTTAGGTAAATTAGGACGTAGCACCGTTTGAAGTGTCTGAGGTTTAAGGTTCGGTGGTAATAAGAAGTTATCTGGTAACTTTCCCGTTTCTACCATATATTCTTCTCCTTCTCTAATTGGTTGTTCAGGTAGGAATTGTTCTTTAACATCTTCGTAGACTTGGTATTGGTGGACTTTTTGAGGTAAATGCGTAATATTCTTCTTTATTTCGTTTTTCATTTGTTGTTCTAAATTTTCTACTGTCTCGATCACTTCCTTTATTTGTACTCTAGATAGTGGCAATTCAAACTCCTGTCCGCTAGAGTATAGATGGTTTCTATCTGATTCGGGATACACCTCGCCAGAAAGTCCGCTGTCAGATTTATCACTACTGAAATCGTTATAATTCGGTTTTGTATTGATTATTTTCTCGATTTTCTTGCGTTTATCTAAAAAGTTACTGTCAGGATTTACACGGCTTTGTACCTGTATAGATTCCTCGCTAAGTAAGTCTGTGGGGAGATCTACAGACTCTACTACCCGGCTTTCCTCAGCCTCGGTCTCGTCACACTCATCTAACACGTTTATCTTCCAGCCAAGATATCGGTGTGTGAAACACTGTAAATAGAACAAGCAGATTAAACGTTGTATCAAATAAAATAATGCGAAAATTAGTCACCATTTACTATAAACCTCATGCGATACAGAGAAGGCTTGGAAGGCTGAAACAGAAAAGAAAAGTAAAGATTATGTACAAAGCGAAATAATGTTTGTACTACAAAGTTTATAAATACATACTAAAATACATGTAATGGATAACGAAATATATAAATAAGCAGGACCATTATATAACGATATGAATAACAATAACATGAAAATGATAAACGAAGATAACAAAAATAGTCATGCGTATAATTCTACATAATTAAATCTTTTAAAATTGAATAAGGCTTCAAGTTATAATAATAATGTAACCCACTCTAAAGTTGATGATTTTCAGCAAACGCCTTTCGAAAACATATAGTAACTCTGTCACAAACCTTACCTGATAGTAAACAGTATCGGGAGTATTTTTGTCCGGTATCCACGTTACGACACCAGGATCACCTTCTTCACAGATGAGGGTTAAAGAACGTTGGTATGCTCCAAAGCTTGGGAACTCATCAGCCTCAGGACCATCGCTATCAGGGGTCCAGTTACAAAGTCGGCCGACCCCGGTTGGATTGAGATCACCATTCCTTGCTCGTCTAACACCAGCGTATATTTCAATGCCCTGTAAAATTTGATGTTAAATCGAAAATATTTTTCTGTGTAACACATAATAATGTTTAACTGCTCTTATTTGGGTATCAGCGATTTAAAAACATATTTAATATAAATATTGTTTAACCAGATTTAATGATAAAACATTTCGAGCACAGCAATCCAACATGCAACCAGTTTTAATTGTAACTGAATTAGTGTCAAGGAATATATCAAGTTCCTATGGGCATACTTCACACATTATGTTAACATGACATCAGTCTAACCGATTGTCTGCTGTAGGTATCAAACAGCTTTCCGCTGTGGTCTTTAGGCAATTTTTCTACCCTGTCGGGAGTTGACCTATGGTGTCAGTCCTCGGTTAGTATGGATTACGTATTGTCATTTAACCATCTGTTAAGTCAACTAACCGTACGTGCTATGTCATCAACGTTATTTTGTCCATGAATTTAATCGTTAGGAACTTGGTCCTGTAGAAAATATATTAAATAGTCTAATAATAATAATAATTTGAGCCTTTAAACTCTAGAAAAAATAAAATAAACTTGGTAACATAATAAAATGACGTTCGTGATCACACATTAAATTACGCGGTGGGTGTTTGCCCATTTTTTTTATATCATAGCTACCTGTTTTTCAGCATCGGTCTTGTGCTGGTAACCACCAACGGGGTCGTTGGTGATGTAGAAGGGATGGTATCTCGCTGGCACTTCAGGGTCAGTTCCTCCTTCCACCACGAAGGTGTATTTCTTGCCTCGCACTACGTTAATCTCGGGAATTAGAAGACCATTAATGTACCAAGATATGCCCCAACCGACGTGACCTAAAAAAAATAACGAAGAATATATATTTTTTTGTTTCTTCTACATGTAAAACAAATATAATTATACCAAAAAATGTAATTACAAAGTGAAATTAAAAATAGGTTTAAGTGCATATATATGGACAGTATAAAATTTTAAGTATATTTTTTGCTGAACGGTTAAATATAATATTTTTTTCCTTTTAATATGCTAAACTAAAATCTACTTTATTTCAAATTTGTCATAGCCAATTTTGTTGGAGATTATCGATCAATTTTTTTGCCATTAGAAAATTGTATTAATTGTAATTAACTTACCAGTGATAGCCGGATAACCATGCTTGCCGCCAGTGGGCCCCATCTGTGCGTAGAACACACCATCCGGAGGCTCGTAGCACTGGATGGCGGGAATGTCCCAAGGTACTACCTTCGCTACCGGGCGAGGGGTCGGTACAGGGTTAGGTTTGATTACCGCTGACTGAAAATGTTTTGCGAGAAAAAAAAAATCTTTGTAGTAAGATGGTTGCAATCCTTCGTTAGATTTAATGATAGTTCAAAATAACTTTTTATTATTAACAATATGCATTTATGTCGAAATTTCGCACTTACTAGAGAAATTAGGTGTTGGTATTTTTTTCGATTTTAAAATCACTATTTGCAGAGAAGTTAATATGTTTTCTTGATATAGTATGAAGGATACTTGTACATTTATTGCTTAAACGGTAGCGCTTATACACACAACCGTGTGGTATACAGATTCAATCTCGGGAGGTGCACTTAAGAAGAAAAGTCGACTTTCAGTTTTTGTATATGTATGTACGGTTTCAGGTTGACTTCTAATAATTGCGTAATTTAGTTGAATTTGGTCTCAATACAATCTGTTTCAAAGTCAACGGCAAATCGTGGATTAAGAAATTTCCTAAAATTACAAACAACAATAAAAGTACCAAATATTGTTATCCTGGAGCCGGTTGTTCCAGATATTTTGTTTTACCTACCACAAAACTTTAATTTACTCGCTTAATTCGTTTATTATTTTCGCTGTCTAGCAAATTGATAAAATCTAACTCGAGACGTTTGGTTAAAAAGTTAGGCCATTTTCTTAAGATTGTGCTTGAAAATAATTCAACCGTTGTCATGTTAAATACCATATTATTATTTCTCGCATTAATACTTAAATATACGGATTTGTATTCAGTGTAATCAAATTAAATAGTGTGGCGATAATTATAATGAACTACTGAAATATTTGCTTTTTTATGGAGTATCATATTCTAAACTGATATTTAACAATATACCATATAATAAAAAAAGTAGAGAAAAAGAGAAGATTCCCTGCAATGAAAAACTAACTAAGAGTGACAATGTGTTCTTCAAGTGATGGATGGATAATAAATAGTGTTTCTCCAATCGAGCACCACACTGACGTGCAATAACTCTAAGAAAGTTCCTTCTTATATGTATGTATTATCGGCTCCAAACTTTTATCTACAATACGTTTTACCAGACATTGTTGTGAAAGTTGGCAGTGCTGTAAACTTTCTTAAGAAACGCCTGCAGTTCCTTTAAAATAATATTGTTACAATGCTATAATTTTCTTAACGAACTATTCAAAATTAGCCACACACATGTATTCCTTTGTCTTATTTTTGTTAAGAGCAACGATCTCACAGTATCATTTTTTTGAAACGTCTTATATATTATAGTTATTTCGTAGCGAATAATAATTTTGTAAAAATATGTCATTAATTTAAAGACTTATAAGATAAAATACAAAACCAATTCAAATAAACGAGTAGTACAGGATGCATCCTAAATAACTTTTTAATAATCCTTGTACCCGTAATGTGTTGAGAATGCGACATTATACTTTTAAAGTAGGATTTGAATTGCAGATGGCGCGTCTAACCACATCTGCGCGATTTGTGTTGCGGTTGACAAAGGTCACTAAGAAAGATATTTTGTTTATAAAGGCATGCCATTGTTAAAGGATCTATTCATGCAGATTTCATCCTACGTAAGTATCAGGCTAAATCTTTTGAGATTTTCATCATTTGTTACAGCCGGCTCAGGGTATTTAATTTGATATAAAATAACTATTATCTTTCCTGCACATTTCTTTTTCGGAGTAATTAGTTGAAATGCTTCATTCGCAACGGTTCCTCGTCAACCTATGCAAGAGGTAAATGATCCAAAACCTAAGAAGGTCTTGACAGATGAGTTTGTGAAAAAATCGTCCCGAAATCCCGGAGCAACCAGACGTATGTGACAGAACCCATTATAAAGGTGTCTAACAATACCCATGGACATACAGTAACAGACCTGTTCCTCGATGGGAGGCCTGGTGGGGGTCTCCCTGTGCGCAGGCGCACGATGCTCATCTTCGCTTTCGGGCATAGGGCAATTCCACACAGGAGGCCGACCGAACTCGATGAATTTATCACCCTGTGAAAATAAGCCTTATAAATTAATTTTAAGTACAGAATTAAATTTGATTTCTTATTATATAAAAAATGCCCTAAAAAGCAAAAACATATTATTTCTATTAGTAATTACATTCTTCTCTGGATTGATTAAAAGAACGATCGGTGAATTATTTGCAGATTTGAAACAATTATTTTAAAGAATATATTTTAACATTTTGTAACTTAGGCTCATCAACTTAAACTAGACAGCGCCTCCTTTTTATAATCGGTTCAAATGTAATAATCTGACATCGATTTGCTTCAGTATTAAAATTAATATATTTATCATGAGAATTTTAGCTTATAACTGAAAATGCCAAATATATTTTTTAAATTACTTACATATCTATGAATAAAAATTTTCATCACTCTAGTCATGGAATAATACTTATGCATTGTAATATAAGCATAAAATGGCCAAAATTACATCTTCTCTTCAGGCAAGCCAAAAATTATTAACTCTTAAATTAAAAACTCTTAATGAAATAGACAGATATGTACATTCTATTCTTTGTGGTACAACTGTCATGTTATATTATAACGCACGCCATGGACTTCAAAATATGTCCAACTATAAAGAGTTAACCCTTTGTAAAACTTCTTTATTGACCTGTAAAACTGGCATCACGCTCATGTACTTAATGCGAATGTAATTTGGCCAGCAGTCGACTGGCGGCACGCCAGCTGTACACATTCGTTTTAAAGTAACGACAGCTAAGCTGAAAGAGGCAGACGAAATATTGCCGATAATTTCTGGATAATAAACTGGTTGCGAGTCAGTCTATTTCAATACTACGTTATTTGATCCTGTGAATGAAACGAAATTGAAGGTAGATGACACAGGATTTATAAAAGCCCAAGCGAATATATTCGTATACGCGAATAGAACTAGGAGCTGCACGTTAATATCAATTTCGTCTTGGGCAGAAAACATAGAAATAAATAGCATACGAGTCGCATTATGGTATGTGGCTACCGCCATCTATTAACAGTTTCTTCACTACTGCAACCGAAATACTAAAAGTAATTAACCTAGCCAAACTAGGTAGTAGCTAGCCAGGCAGGTCATAACGGTACCATTCAGGTACAATGAATCTTGTTTAACCTTTACGATGAACTATTTTTTTTTTACTGTAGTTCGAGAGTTTGATTTTAACTATGAACAAATCTCACAGACTCCTATAATAAACTTACGTAGTACGTTGATTACCTTAGTAAAGTGATGATGATATGACACTTCCTGCTTGGAGTTGAGTGGACCCAAGGCCCAGATGATCGCTTGGCTGGTATTGGTAAAGATGGGCTTATCCAGGAAGTCGGCAGCACGGAGCGGCCGCTGATATGTCACGATGGAGTAACCGTTTACCAGCGCCGCGTTGAGAAGACGCACGGAATTAGCTTTGGCCTGAAGGAAGACCAGTGATAAGTATAGTAACAAATTATTAGCGTACAAATAAAAGTTATTTGTCTTTACTACCCCATATTTTTCGTCTGATGAACTATGGACCGTACCCCTCAAATCTTAAGATACATCTCATGTCCATCAGTGATTATGAAAGCGATTTTCAGTCTTAATGATACGACTTTGGTGCGATCCATCTCATTAGAAGGGAGCAGATTCGTCGACATCTACTCCGTTAGGGCATCGAGGTAGTTACTTCGAATAGCCTTGTAAGGAAGATTTTGAACAAAGCGGTTATGTTAGTCGTGGACGGCTAGAACATATTCTGTGTCCGAGCCGGTAGCAAGTAAGTAATATTTCTGGACTTAGTAACGCATAAACTCAAGCAATTGTCATTAAATTATTGAAATTATTAAATTATCTTTAAAATATTCAATTATTGAAGTAATTATCATCTGAAAGGCCTTTTTTAAAGCCAAGAACAGTCTTACTATATCATTTGTTTAAAACTTGATCAATCAGCTAAAATTTTGATATTCATTTTAAGGAATAAAATACTCTAAGAACCGTTCCAATTCAAAAGACAATTCTGTGCGCTGTCATTATGTTTGGAGTGATTTATAGGACTTTGATCTTCTTTCCCAACAGTGCGCTAGTTCCCTCTCATCCGATTTTAGTCAAAACTTTCTTTTTCTCGAGCGATTTCCCAAAAGAATTAGCGTTCGAACAAAGTTCTGTTCAAGTTTTAATTGGAGCAGGAATACTTGAAAGAAGTAACTAATATATGAGAGGTATTTAGGGTCCTGTTTTAATGTCGATAATAATAACGCCATAGTTAATTAAAATATGTGGCTTCAATATAAACATTTAATTTTATTAAGAAATTAGTTGAAAATTCATTTACTAAATTTAAGACTTGGTAATGTAGGTAATTTTAGTGTACTAATTTTATGAATTGTAATGAACATTAGCAATTAACTGACTTAAGATTTATAACTTTAAAAGTGTATTAATGTGCAATAATCGTATTATTTTAATTTAAGCCTATCATGCCATGTAAATGAATATTTGTATATAGTTACAAATTATATATACTAGTTATGATGCCTATATAAGGACAAAAAAATGTTGACAATACGATGGTAAATGATCAGTGTCGCCCCCTAACGTCAATAACACCAGAGGGAACGAGCTGACGATGATTCACCCTCCAGTCGTAACTACGAATACGAAGAAGCATGAATCTTCGATGTTCGCAGAGCATCTATTGACCATAAACCAAAATGCCCTAAACCGTTCCTGCGGTGTTTTACAGTTAACACAAAATTTGTCCACAAATTGATTGTTATAGTTAAGGAATAACAGCATCTGCAGTTCCATAAACACTTTATACAGTGCAATAAGCACTTCATGCTTATTTTTCAAATTTACTAAATAAAATCCTATAATCATCACGCTAAATGCCACAAAGCCTTCATTTTGTTTCTTGACTTGTTCCCGAAAGTTAACTACATAAGTTACAGCTTAATTGCTT
This sequence comes from Megathymus violae, assembly GCA_003671415.1. NCBI lineage: Eukaryota > Metazoa > Arthropoda > Insecta > Lepidoptera > Hesperiidae > Megathymus > Megathymus violae. Next base: position 1,313,198 of record PDGT01000066.1, on the reverse strand, counting down.
CTTTAGCTAATGCTAATTATCTCAATAATTCGCCCGCGGGGAGACGAACGGTCCTTCCCCGAAGATGCTAATATTGGACTAGATTCAGCACTTAATCCAGCCTGTTAACACACGAGTACAAACAAACATACACCTACATGCATCATGCAAAATGTACGCTCCATCCCCCAAGGTACTACTCGACCGATAATAAACGCAAACCAAACTCATCGTTACAAGCCACACCCTCAAAGGTGGTAAAGGGTTGCATGTATCCTCTGTTATACGTATACTGTGCGACTATAGCTCTCACGTGAACAATATCGCCGTGAACATTGGAGGCAGGCCACCGCAGTCCCGTAACGATATCCATGGGAGTATTAGATTAATCTATTATAATGGGATTGGATTATGACCTCACGTTGCCCTCGGCGAAGGCACAAACCCGGTAATAGCGGTAAACTTATTACCGGTGACATATTTACTGACGTCAGGCCGCTAGAATGATATGTTGCATACTCTGATAATTTTGTATATATGCATATAGAATAAGAAGGTCACTTTCGCTTGAAGCGTTGAATAATTTTAATACAGTCTCTTTATTCAACAAACACCTACACCACAACCCAATGTGACTCATATCTGCATAATATTTATTAGTCTCCAAATATTCCATTTTTCCCGTAAAATAATATCTCATCGAAATCAATTTGGTAACATCAAAGTTACGTGATGAAGTCTAACGGAATCATTGACACGAAAAATATATTTTAAATTAAACAATATTTAATGGTGTTCAGACAGTGTTTGTCTGTAGTTGTAGCAGCAGTAGTGACACTAACGACGACCAGCGTCGTAAGGACTACATCGGTGTTCAAAGCTGATATCGAGTGACTGACGACTCCTGACCCTGACAGCCAGAATAAGCAGTTTCTAAGATTTTTATAACCACCAAACTACAATGGAACTTTACTAAAATTTACGCAGCATAATGTTTATGAAATAAATTTGTTACGTCTGAACACTTACAAATAATAATGTCATAGATCTAAATTACAAAGCCTTGACCGTAGCTTAACTGAAAGAATTATGTTTGGATAGAAGAAAGCAATAAAATTTATACATTCAAAAATTGAGCTACAAATTTAAATGCAACCAATTCTAGTTTCGGTATCATGTGACAAAAAAAAAGGAAATTACGGCGGCACTGTGAGATATGAACACTGAACTTGGCAGTCTTATGTATGCCTGAATGGAACACGTAAGTCTGCTACAAAGACCTGCAGACGACAAGAACTTCCCACGCTTGGGATTACCCCTAACCTTCTTTTTACTAATAACTATAAGTGCTAAGCCCGACGCCTAAACCTAATTTCCGAGTGAGCCAAAGCTGCTTATTTCGGAATATGAGGGCTTAAATAATACTTAACACAATGCACTCACCCCTCCAAGCCTCTCATCAGGACAGGATCCTCGTACACCAGCACACTGGCTCTTGGCATCCAGATAGTAATCCACGGCGTAGCCCTTGAGAGTAGTCTTGTCGACCCACGCGACTGCCGGGTCTCCTCCCACCATCTCCGTCTTCGATGTGACCCCGGAAGGACCAAAGGACATGTATTCTCCGTCCTCTGTGATTTTACTTAGAGTCAGATAGGAGTGACATTCAGTTTGTTTGTGATGATCACTAAAACACATACTCATACCTCCCGTGAAGTATCTTCTTTAGATAGATAGATAGATAGATAATTTCTTTATGTGTAAGGTAAACATACAGTCAAAAGACCAAACATACAGAAGAACGTCAAGAAGAAACATACAGCCATACAGACAAAAAGTACAATAATAATTATTATTACATAAGTAAGTTAGTACATCACCTTACAAAAGGGATCCTACTCAGCATTATGCTGGTGATACCAGCGCTGGTCTTCCGCAGGATCCAACAAGTGACACCATGAACTATATCCGCCCACAACTTACATTACCTTACGCTATATGTATAACACCAATAAAATAATAATAGAAGTAACAGCTAAGTAAATCACTTTAAGATATTCTTGATTCGGTTTCAAGGTTGTTGAGCTCAACGATAAGAAGGCATTGTATCTTAGTTTTCAAAAGTCACGCGTCTGTCCAATTTAACTCTAGAGTATCCATAATAAACGTCGGCGAATGTTATTGTTCAGTCAAACTACTTCCAGATACTCATGATACCCTAGTGCAACTCGCCAATAAGAATTCATAATGTGTTACACCGGTGCGCGCAACTTTGGTTGCATCGTGAAAATACATTGTTATCATTTATCATAATGCGTCATGAGAAGTATAACTTCAAAACAGAATAATTTGTATTTTTGGCATAGTAACTAGCGGAAGCTCTCACCCAGCTTGGCGACCAGCTGCAGCACGATGCTGTCGCCAGCGACCGCCCAGCGCACCTCGAACGCCAGCTCGTCGTATAGCACCTCGCAGTTCAATTTAGACTGGAAACAAACACTCCTTGAACTACCGACCCACCCATACAATAGATCACAGAACATCTTCGGATAAGTGATACATTAGACAGTGCAGCATCACAGCATTTTGGATACGTATAATCTACTCGTAGTGGTTTGAAATTCGGCCTTATAGTTGAGTCCAGCTTTTTTTATTCTGCTCCCATTCGAAAAAACACCTATCATCTGCGTTGTAGAAGCTCTTAGCTCCTAAAATATAATTATCTCCGTAATTTATACAAATTATTCAATTAATTAAACAAATTCATATTGCGCACTTTCCGTTATGTCAGCAAGTAAAAATCACTTATATATGTAATATGTAGTATATCAATCGTATTATGTTAATATTGGTTAAGTAATTAAATTAAAACTGAAGGTGATCAAGGATTTCACGAATTCGACTCCAAATTTACGGAATTGGAGTCTGAATTTCTGACCTGTGTTCTAACATGTTGAGGATGAAAGCCGCTAATTACCTTCGTCCATCGTAATCAATCTTGTTACACCTATTGTTCTACGAGCACACCTTGCGCGCCCTAACTGTACGTCATACCGACATTCACCCACTTAATTGCGATCAAATCAGACATCATTGTACTCAGCGCGTTACATTAGCGTCTTTTGTGCGCGTTCGCTGTCTATGATTGTATGAGAACAATGTGCTCCTGCGATTGGGAGATACGTGTTAAATTAGATATCAAATTTGAATTTTGGCATTGTAGGGCAGGCCATGACACTAACGCGACACAATGACGTTACTGATTACATTCGACTACACAATAATGGAATACACCACTGTATCCCTGAACCACACTACCAAGGTTTTGCAGATTGTACACGATACGATAAGAGACGGTACCAACGTATCCATGAATCACGCTAGCAATGTTTTTTTCTACATTGCTTACATATTTACAAGTTGCATAACATATCTCCAAAAATTCGGATGATTATGTTTTCGACATTAAAATTAAGTATTTCTTAAAAAAAATGTACAAGCAGAAAAATGATACACGCAATCATGGAATAAGAAACAGGCATAATTGGCTTCAAAATGTTCTTTTATTGGGCTTGAAGTTCGTTTTTACAATAAGGTTCCAAAGTTGATACGTGAGTACCTATTGGAATTTTTTGGCGACGCGTTAAAGCACAACTTGTAGGTAAAGGATACTATGGTATAGATAAATATATATTCATGACAAGGACGCCTGGAAATAATAGTGTCGAAACCAGTTCCGCGCAGGTTTAAACTTTTGTAATTACCATCATAATAATACAGTTCATCATAATAATCATCATAATACACTTTAATATCATTATTATATCCGTAATAATATAAATTCTCAAATCCTAATAAACTTCGTCTTTGTAAGCTGGGCTTCATATGATGCTGAACAATGCGAACTATCCATATAATAAATAGTCAAATATCAGGATATGGACCAATGGTACCCGTTCCGCAATAAATGACAACAATTACTTCATTTATAGTTAGTCGTTAAATAAAACCAAAATGATGAAGATATTTGTTTTTTTTTTATTTACGACATACTGTAGATTGAAAACATTCGAAAACATATTCTAATATTTAACCCAACGTCTAACTGAAACTTTGCTGGTCCTTCGAGTCGCATAATTTTATAGCCCCATATCGGCAGTGTGTACTGGTTACTGTATAATTAGGCCAATTTTGCTTAATTCTTACATTATCTGCGCTCCAAACGAAACACTAACATTGATTTATGGGCCATTATAGGTAATTCCGTGTAGCACCTGTACGGCACAAAATATTACAAATGTACTTGAGTGTAAGGGTACAAATATAAGCTACAACTGATTAGCGTTCTACTTGAAGGCATCATCCCTTTTAAGAACTGAAGAATTGCTTAAATATCGAACGGAACTTTTACAAGGCTACTAGAGCCCCGGATATGTTTAAGCTACTCGGAGGACGTGGACAGGACTCCATGACTGCTCTCTTGCAGTACTAACTGGGATCACATGTTTGACCAGCCTTTTGAAGGATAAAAGTGCAAATAAAATATGTAGTGTGTTGATCAATCTAAGCATGTATCTAAGCGTAGAGATTTAGACGTCAAGACTTGATGGCTATTTTATTTCACTTAGCAACGTACGTAACTACATATGTAGTAGTTTCAACGAGTGTGTTGTTCTTAATTAATGTTCATGTATTTATTACCATGTTTTAGTGTCACTCTGTTTGGAATATCGAAAGCTCTGACTTTTCAGCACCCTGAAATGCATTCTGAATGCGATCCCTTTTAATTAGTTAACGTTTCTATAAGTTATTGATTCGTGGTTCTAGATGTTTGGGTATGGAATGATTTTACAAAACTTCTATACATGTAATAAAATTTTAGCTGATCGCTTCTGTACATGAAAGATATATGAGAAATACTATTATTACGGACCTTTATTAACGCAGTAGAACCAAAAACAACAGTTGTTAGAATTTTTGTCTGTTTGTCTGTACGTTTGTGCGCGCTAATCTCAGAAACGGCTTAACCGATTTCCTTAAAACTTTAACTGATATATTGCATTAAGCATCACTTAATATTTAATGTTTTTTTATTTCAATCCGTCAAGAAATAAAAAAGTTATAAATTAAAATATATTACATACCCATTTCTAATTTACAGAACGAAAAAAATCCATTCGTAAAACTACGCAGGTGCTATTTTTAATAATAAGGCGTAGTTATGCGAATCGAGGGAGGTTTGCTGATAGAAAATAAATACTTTTATTCATGACAACGGTTTTATCGACGACCGATAAACAAACAGACGGGGCATCTGAGGAAAAGCGGTGACCGCCGCCCACGGATGTGCTTACCACGCACGAGTGCACCAATATGTTGCTGGGTGAGAAGGAAGCGGGGAACCACCGCTACCGCAACCGAAACAAAAATATTTCACGTTTCACACTTGACTCGAACTAGAGTTGTGTCTAATGAAGAAGTTATATTACCCTAACTCGATGCACGACTATCATTGAGATATCAATAGGAACCTAGCGATGACCAAGAGCACGCCGCTGATAGAGGGCCCTTGGCTGGACCTGGTATTCAGTATTGTGCTCTACCAACACGGATGTTGACTTGGATGTGTCCAGGAAGTGGAATGGTCACCCCGGATGACCACAATAAAATTTATAAAATGATGATTCATTACATTATTTATATTACTTTTGTTTTCAATATTTTTTATAAACGTTCACCTTTTATAATCCATTATTACTGAACTGCAAATAAAACCCAAGACTTGATCATTCTCGCTCGTAACTGCTTCCTTTATGTATGTACTAATCTAGAGCGAATTATATAATAAGAAATTACTCTAGAAATAACTAACTCACACTCATATAGATAAAGTACCGATGAAATATAATTCCAAATATAAAATAAAAATCTGCTTCATAATCCAATTGGAATCAGGGAAAATTGGCTGACATTCAAAATTTACTCAATCGCGCCCGCAGCCGAGCACAGAATCCATAATAAAACTGATTAAATAAGCGTCTTTTGACGAGTGCCTGGTGGCTGGTGGCTGGAATCCAGCACTGCGTTTGCAAAAATACCGCCATGGCTGTAACATTGTTATACCTGAAAGTTGTTATGTAATTTCTTTCGTGATATCTCTCCGTGACGAAAATTATAACCTCGTATGTCCTACCCTACACAGGTCACAATGTCTATGAAGCACTTAGTAGTTTTAAAGTACTATAGTTGTAAGTTGTAGTAATGTTGAGTCAGTATGCAAAAATACATACCTACTAATTAAAACAAGTTTTAAGGCATGAAAATACTTTTTTGATGGAAGCGTTGGGATAACCGGAGTGGATCAAATACTAATAGACTAAAACGTCGAGCAGGCTAATTCGTTTCGGTTGTAATCGGCGCACAAGAAAATCAATACACCGAATTACTAATGTAACTGAAACCGTATTGTGAAGATGTTATGTTATTGTCTTAACCTCCCCTCTTCATTTGTACTCTTCTGAACAACCAACGACGTTATGTCTTTAGGTCCTACTTGTGAATTCTGGATTGTGGATTCTTAGTCCTACTTGTGAATTCTGGATTCTGGATTGTACTTGTGGATTCTTCGGTGTCTGGGCTTCGCGGGATGCTGTATTATTCCGGCGGTGATTACCCACAGTAGTAAGTCTCTTTATCTGTCAAACTTGCGAGCTCTTTTAAAATCAATCATGAAATGTTTTGCATCCAGGTTTGCACGTTCAATGCATCTTGCAATCAATCAATGCTGCAATACTGCAATTTGTATTGGGGCGGCTTAGAATACTCCCCCCAATCCCATGGTGGCAGAACAGGGTGTCGTAAGAAGCGTCAGAAGCCAGCCTGCTTGGTGGTAGGGTTTCGCGTATGGATTGTATTATCAGTATTATTATTAAGTCATTAATATTATTACTGGTATTATTATCTTTCCGTGAAGCCCGCCTGGCTGCCTGGCTAGCTACCACCCTCCTGATTGAGTCAGCCGCTAAACGACTCGTCGTGTTCCGGCTGGGAGCTTGAGAGCTAGTACCTTCTTTCGAATCTTCTCATTTCCTGGCCGACAACGCATCAGTGATACCTTTGGTCTTGCTGATGTCCATGGACGACGGTGACCACTTACCATCAGGGGGCTCGACTGCTCGTTTGTCGGCTATTAACATTAAAAAAAAAAATCTTATAGCAGATCCACTTATGGTTAATAGCTCGGTGTATTCGTTTGCTGGCAATTAAAATAAGAAAAGTTTTACGGCATACATACGTATGATATCTATTATTCCCACAAAGAAGATTATGTAATTGACCATTTTTTCTCTGTTGTTAATTGTGGAAACATGCAATGCAATGCACTTGCAGGGATTCAATTTCAAATTAGATGATGAAGCTATTTAGAATAAACTCAATACACTAACTAAATTGTAGGGAAAATTTATCCAAACGTTAAATTGATTGAATAAGTGAGACCGCGTGGCTCACGGCTCGGCGCGGGAGGGGTCTGGATTCACCTCGAATCAAATATTTATACGGCAAAACGACGTTCAGTGGTTAATGCTATAACTACAGAATGAAATAAATAGACTGAAACACAGGTCCATTTATCTTGTCATAAATAAATACCGCTAATTTATACCGGTATTTTTTAGACATCTACCTAATCATGAACGCAAAACGTGTTATTCTTGGCTTCTACTATGACAGACGAGACGAAGGAATAATTTAAAATGCTAAAAAATATTGTGTGGGTAGCTTTAGCTTTTTATGTTTTAAGCGACAAATAATTCAGCTGGTACCGAGCCTGCCGAGTCCCGAATTCGACGTCTAAAGAATGTAAAAGCACTAAAGAATATCGTAATATACATATGAAATCATTTAAAAAACACCTCTAATGTATCGCATTCAAGCCACTGGCTAAAGGGCGCGCGTACCTTCAAAATTAGCGACAACACTCACAACTTAGTCGTGAGAAACTTTAACAGATATATTATAGTAATAACAAAAATTCTTCAGGCGCAGCTCTTCATGGAAACTTGATGTTGTATTTTTAATTACCACTGTACAGCCGCGGGCGGCCGTCATTTCGGTCGCCATAAAAATTATGCACTAGATCGAGCTCATTCCATAATCTGTACATTTAACACAATCAGCACGGCCGCACCGCACACGGCGCTACAGCGAAAATTAATTTCGCAACTACAACCTAGGAACATGTCAGATGGCCCAACAACATGCAGGCCAACGAGCTACAGGTGTGATGCAGCAACCGAATGAGAATTGTTCCTCTAAATGAGAATTTTACCTACATTAAATTTCATGAAAATTGTACCAAATGCTTCTTTGGGATAAATTCTAACTTCTAATTTAGATTTAGAACGGATTAATATGAAATGTATTAATTATAGCATCAAGGCCTAGTGGCTAATGATTACCGACATTCATAAGTAAGAGCAACACCGCAGGAGACACAACGTCGACCGTGACGTAAAACCTTTTTCATCCATATTTAAAAAGAAGCCTCTATCATTGTTAGTATACCTTTGAGACTTTGAGACACACTTAGCCAAATACCGCCACATGGAATATTTTTTGCGAAGCGTTTTTTGTTGAATAGTCGGTTTCTCGATGACACTTTGTTGAATATCTTTTCTTTGAAAGCAGTTGACACGTGCAGAATTATTATTGTCAGCTTTGAGTAATCAGCAAAAAGCAGGATGGTCCAATGTTAGGCATGCTTTATGCAATTACAGTTGTAGCTCCCATAGACTAGTAATAAATAAAATATTGTGCCATATGTACAGCATGTGTACCACCGCCAACAGTACACACACATCAAGCATTATCATTGAAAAATTACTAATTAGTTACTGATCACGACGCACTGAATTATTATGCAATTAGGGCCATCAAAGTAACAGTTACAATTAGTTAAACTACACGTTACGCTTTAATTTTACTACTGATCAAAATTTTTAACATGAACAAACAAACTGAAGGTCATTTCAAATATCATTTGCTACAAGAATAATCCTGTGTTTATCTGTGAAACTTACTCAAATATTCATCATTGCGAGCTTAAAACCGGGGCCATACCTTGTTTTATTAGAAAAACAATAAAAACAGAGTTATGAATAAAACAGCGAGTCTCTGGCAAACTTTATTACCAAGTGAGTATTATATCGCTTATAAAATGAGTTTAGTACCGTATAAATGTAAAAAGTTACATTAATATTAACAACTAACGTAGGGCTGCCGCGCCACAGGTACAACATACATACGTGTCGGTACATCCTTATCGTTGCTACAATATACACAATATTATACATAAACATGCAGTTACGAATAAAGTCTTGAATCATAAATTCGTTTAACAGATAACAAAAAAAATTCGACACGTTAAAGTTTATTTTCCAAGAAAATTGTGACTTTAAATGTTTCTGATAAATGTTGTTATACCTGTAGAGTGCACATTGTACGATTGGGACATCGATCGACGGCACGGAATTGTTGAAATTTCGCACAGAAGTACAGTGAAAGTTCTATATCAGAGCTAGGAACTTTGTACTGAGTATTGTCACCACAAAATATTTTTGAAAGTTTTGCAAATTAAACAGATCGGTCCGTTGGAGCGGATGTCCTTACGATACAAACCAATCAACGCTAGGTATACACTAATGCAATCAACTGTAATTCACGAGGTACTAACCGACATAATAAACTAAACGATGATACAAGAAATTTAACACGTGTTTTGCAAATAACTTAATTTTTGTAAAGTGAGTTCTGATTTATAGAAAAAATAAAATTTATACCACATTTGAACGATGTCATGTTTGTCTTTACATAAAGATGATGAATTTAATGAGTTTGGTTATTAATTTAGTTAGAAAACTGCTAACATAAAACATTGTTATTATTTGAGAACTTACTTTTATTTGTTGCAAGATATCAATTTATTATGTAAAAACAATTGATCCGTAAACTAACAACAACTGAGTTATGTTTTATTTATAATATAATTGACAAGATTTACTGGAACATTATAGTATTGGTTATTCATGAAATTATACAACAATACTATAATGAGTCATATTAAATATTTATGTTGCAAAGGTCTAATGCTATATTTTCGTAGTACAAAAAGATTGCAAACGGTAATAAGATCTCAACTTTGTCTTATTTTTATTAATTAAACGTTATATAAGGTGGAAAAACATTGTAACACTAACATATACGAAATAGTGACAAAATTTTATAATAATTTTATATCATTCAAAATAAGATTATATTATGGGATAAAAACTAAGGACGATTTAAATATAAATCAGAACACATTTATGCAAGTACTTTTTTTCTAACAAGTAAATAAATCTATGTTATTTGTAACCATGAATTGTGTTGTTTGCTTAGTGAGTACCAAGCTTTATCTTAAATCTAAATGACGATCACTGATACTGGCATGAAGTTACTGGCATTTTCTCTGGCACTAAACATCGGCGAGGCAGTCTACTTACGAAATATCATAAATTAAATTTGTAAAGAACATTTGCGTTACATTGTTACTGACCGCTTAGTTTGCATTGAGGCTTCTTAATTAAAACAATAAATACAAGTCTATACTGGATTATTTCACGTTTAAAAGATCGTGAAAACGTATTTTAAATGGTAATTTTTACACGCTATAAAAGTTCTATTCGAGGTTACCTACTACCTCACCTATGACAAATTTATAATTTAACATGTAATTAATTGTAATCTTAGATAGTTTTGAGTTAATACATAGTTAGTAAAATAATGGATAAGTTGCCAACGAGTAACAAATACGAGTCGCTTTTGAAACAAACCTAAAAGTGTGCTAACTTCGCACAGGTAAATTCGACAGTTTAGCAGCCATTATGTAAATATGTATCTGACATTTCCGTAGTCAGATTGCGAGAAATATAAATTATTCCGACGACCAACTTCAAACATCTCGCCGTCGGAAACTAAAACACGCCACGACGCTAGAGATGAGATCTTCATCGGTGGACAAAATTTCAAATGGCACGGTTCATCTCTTGGAAGAATCAATAGAGATTTTTGATAAAATCGCTAAAAATAACGAGAATGTTAATAAGAAAAATACTAATTTAACCTCATTAGGTTTTAATTAATTTCTTGGAATCAATGTCGATAAGTATCGAAAATCCGAACAATATGATAATGTTGCCAACTCGCTATTATTTCCTAATGTTTGGGATATACACACCACCTCGGTCAATGAATTATTGTGTAAATTTAATGATCTATAAGCAGTTGCACTGCATTCCTAATTTAATTAAAACTTATAAAATATTTTAATAATTACTTTTAAAACTGATGTTTTGTGTTTGAGAAACTATAGCGAAGTTGTGATCTTAGTAACATATTCTGAAGTGTAAACTATTATAAATGTCCAAATACCGTCGCTTTATCATAGCTCATCGAGGCGTAATTATTTCTGCAACTATACGACTTAACAGAGAATAATATGTATAACGTTTATCAATCGAAAAAACTGCTTGAAAATAATGAGTTTTGCGTCGGTTGATGCTTTCATAAGGGTCGCAAGCATTATGTAAATGTACGCAATGCGTGACATTCCCGTCGTCAGATTGCGACACACGTAAATTATTCCGGCGATGTAACCAGACGCATCGGAGCTGAAGAAACGTATGAGACCTCTAGGGAAGTGTGGGTAGGGTCAAATTATGATTCGCTATCGCGTCTTGGTAATCGATATTTTTCAGGCTTTCGGAAAACTTGGGGAATTCTTAAACATTTTTCGCCATTAAGACAGTACGTCAAGTATGTCAATCGGACCATTAAACTCATTTCCTGCACAATTCTAGAGATAAAAGTAAGAAGCTGCAATATGGTTTATCAAACTTTTTAGCATGCATGACATGTTTAATTGGGCGACAAGCAATTATATTTATAACGTTTTATGTTTGGGTCACAATATAACGCAGATGGTCCTCAAGGCCGGGCGAGAAGGGCTGCGGCTCGCCGATTACTCCGTATTTATACAAATTGGCCAATCACGTGAATTCTGTCGCAACACATTAATAGAGCTGCGGATCGCCCGTCTCGAGATATTCGGATGAAAGGATGCGATGATGTTAGTCGTTGAGCAATCGGTTTCGCAATCGTTCATCGACTCGCTCCGCTCACTACGGCCGCGACCCCTGAACTAGGTCAAGGTCAATGCTCCTCTGGATCACCGTTTCATAACGTCCTTGATTCTCACCCGACCTGTACGGCAATAGACGGTATTGGAAAGGCTCCTCTTGCTGAACCTGGCGATATCTAGACAACTCTCGCTCCAGCTGCTGTCGTTGTTGCTCGTAAAACTGTTGTCGGTAAAGCAAATCTTGCGTCTGGTCATCTGATTGTGGAAAATTGAACTGAGGTCGACTTTGTTGATAATTCTGCTGATTTAGTAGTTGAGTCTGCCGATAGATTTGCTCTTGATGCTGAAGTTGCTGTTGATTTTGGTAGTGATTTTCAGTTTGTTGCTGAAATTGATGCTCGTTTCGAGGTTGATATAATATATGTTCCTGTGGGTGTAGATTAGACTGTCGCTGCTCTCCGGCTATACTCTGTTGATAGCTCTGTTGATCATTATCTTTATTTTTCGTTGATTGGGGTTCAAGGAGTTGGTGTTGCGCAGGGGAATAGTCATCAGCTCGGCGATGGAGGTGGTCGTGCGTCGCAGATTGCTCGAGGAGGGCGAGGGGGCCGGCGCCGAGGCGCGGGGGGCGGTAGGTGGTGGCGTCGAGGCGGGCGAGGGGCTTGCGGGGGCGGAATGGAGACGGTCGCTCGGGAGACGCCGCCGTCAGCGCACTGTTGCGACTCTGCAACAGGAAACCCGCGCTCAGCTGGAGCTTACCTCAAACGTCAGAATCACTCAATCTTTCAACACTGATCGGGTACTTAACGCGAGGCCGATACTCGAGAGGGCTCGTGTGTCACGACGCGTCCACTGACACGCGTCGAGAGTGGTCACGACTGCAATAATAACGTAATGTGTACTGTGGTTCAACTTGACACGGTACGAGCGCTCGAGTGACCTGGAGCATTGAATGCATCTATTGCAAGATATGCAAATAATGAACACATTTGTCGGTACTTATCCGTTTCGGATGTTCAGTTGCTAACGTTCGCATTATTCTGTAATATGTGAGTCACGAAACTACAAATTGGAACGCTCCATTCAGAGGTCGCGTGAACGTAACCACGTATTCTTGGAACAATCTAATGGCAATGTTTACGACTGCTTTATGTTGAATGTCTCTCGCAATTTGTCTATTATATGCAATCATAACATGCTATTGCGCAGAGTATTTCATAATTATTTCATTCAATTCATATACACTTCAATATATATGTATATATTTATGTACACACAAATCGCTGAATACGTTGGTAAGCGCAAAACTGGAGGACTATATTGACTATATAAGTAACATAATAACTTATATTGGAAAGTATGGCATTAGTAAACATTCGAAAACCCGTAAAAGTAACTAAAATTCCGACGCCCCCCACGAGCAGTCTCACGTAGAACGAGACATTCAATACTTGTAGCATTATACTAAAAAGCCAAAATCTATGTATACGATAATGGATGAACGAGTTTATCAGCTAATGCTGGCTTGTGTCCCGTAAGTGGCAGATACAGAAAAGTTACCTAGAAGACAAGCTAAGTCCCAGGCAAGCTGAGTCCCAGTTGTTATAATAAGGTCTCCTCTCCTCTCGCACTCTCCAAATTACGAAGGTTCTTTAGTCACCAAACTGACGTACACTGGCAGGTTTTAGATTAATTTTTTTTGAGTTGCTGGGTGTCACGTTATTACTAATTTGTAAGTGAAGTATAAATTTGAATGTTGGAACATTTCCAATCGGAATAGAGTTCCAGAACGTGGAACCGGAACAAAGCGCACTTCATTCTGTCTCTTTTTTCAGTTTTACACACTGAATTGAGATAGTGTATGTTTGTTATCTTCGAACTGAATAAAAATCTATAAGTCACTAAATATTAACAATCTACCGCCCAATACACGTATTATACACTTTTCAGAATAAATTGCCTTAATGATGGCAAAATAATACCAATATCCTCTACGTAGCTAAGAAGAAAAGTTTTTGTATTCTTCTATGTAATTACATTTGTATTATAAATATCTAACGATTCCACATGTCCATAAATGGCACTAATGATATATAAAACGTGACAAACAGACATGAGAGTGAAATAAAACCCTAGAAATTGGTTCTTCAAGAGACATAAAGCTGTATCTACCTATGGGTCGTACAACTGCCTGACGAGGCCAGCCGCACGCCCGGGAACCCCTTACGGCCACGTCCAAATAGGTCATTACAAGCTAAGCCACGGACTCGTCTTTAGTAATCAAGAAGCTGCCCTAATCTAAAGCCTTTGAAGACAAAAATCAGAGATAATAAAAATCACTCTACATTGTCAGAGCACAAAGCTCGTTGGTAGGGCGACCAAGTCTTGTGTCAGAGTAGGGAATATAAGCCAAAGGTTTTTTAGTTTTATATATATCATTTCTGCTTAATTTTTTACCGCTGTTATGTTCAGCGTATATTCGATTACATCAAACGGTAGACGTACGGGGACCTATGAGAACCACAGTGGCTTTGTACATAAAATATTAGTAGCAGAACGATACACGATAAACCTAATGGAAACGCCTTGTCCAAACGACCGATGCACACCAATACAAATCTTCAAACGATCGTATGTGAGTAAGTCATTTTGATTTAAAGTGAAACGGGAATTCTCAACAAAATAACATTCGTGAGATTCGTTAGGTCGCTTGTAACACGCCCTTTGTCTTGTTTATCTGATTCAAGACGCGGCGGCGTGCCGCCCTCACTTTTCTTGTTTTAAACGAATAGAACACGACATAGATTAGGTACCTCATCAGGTCTTCGAACTAGATAATCAACTTATTTACTTGTTTTAACTTAAAAGAGAATTCTATGTTAATGTAATGCAGACACAATCTAATTTTATAGTTTTTCAAAACCGGACGTAATGTCTACTAGCGTGCTGTCCCAGGTCGATGGTAAAGCACGTAATTGGTGCTTTCAATAATAGTACGTAATACAAATAACATATGGACGTATTTTATATATATATATACTAGCTGACCCAGCAAACGTTGTTTTGTCATTAATTAATTATATATATATCGCTAATTATAATAATTTTACTAAAAACAATATCAATCCCTTAACGCATCAGAGTGTACAATATTTTTTGTGATCCCATCTTTAGCTAACACAAACAAACTAGATGATTTTCCCACTCGAGAGCATGCCACGTATAATTGTCCGTGTGAAAAACATGGTGTGATATGAATTAATGATACATTTATTCCAAAATAACACTGAAATAGTAAAATGACAATTGTAAACGTCACTATTACGATTGATGGACAAACAATAATAATAAAGGCCGACAACTGTAAGTAGTGAGAAAAGAGATTTCATTAAAAACATTTCTACAATACAATTTATACCAACAAATACAGTCACGTGAATTTTAATAACATAATTAAGAATAATTATCATCATTTAAAAATACACAAACTTACTCTTACCTGTTAGACTATCAAAGTAAATATTTCGCAACGTTTAAGAAGTCCTTCTGTATTGTCGTTAGAATGTAAAAACTTGGTGTGATTAATTACGGCTATCACCTTGACGGTGTTGCCAAATACAGCGACTGTGGTTATTAGCGTTCGTCTCTACTGGAGGTTGATGCAAACTAACGGTTACAACGGCACCTGTGCATACTAGTTCCTAGTTCAACAAACATGTTTGTTTCGATGGAGGCAGCGAACGAGTTACATATATTCTTGACCACTGCCAACGGTGGAAACCCGACACTAACGTCTAGCATTATACAGAGCTAACTCGGATCTCCTCATACAATATGAGGGGTGAAGAACGCTATGAGGACATTATTTCTAACTTTTAACCGCCTGCTCGCAGTGAATCCTACTGACCGACTGATAAGATAATGTCTCCAGGGCCAATTTATTGCAGATCACTGGGCGATGTACCACTAGGTATTGATCCCGATGGTTTTGGTGCGTGCAATGTGGAGAGCACGACGACAATGCCTTCGGTGGTTCGAATGTACATACACGGGTGGCGTCACCGCTTGTCATTGCATGAACTCTCAGCTTGTTTACCATCTATTACCACAGAACGTGTGTTGATGAAACCAATAAACAAATATCAACCGAGTAAAGTAACAGACATACTGTTTTTGATATACATATGTATGTTTGAGAGCATAAAAAAGGTAGAACTATAAGCCGTTGATTGGCGGCACAGACCACACGAGTGTCCCGGGATCCCGGCAGCCGCTCGACTGGTTCTATTACCGCCGGGATACGCGGACGGTACGACTTACGGTACCATGAAAATATTGGCATTGTCGTGGTTATAAGTGCAAAAAACTGATGTTATCGGATGGATGGATGGATGGAGTGTGGCGTCAAGGTAAAGCAAGCAAAGACATTTTCTAAGCATTTTATAAAGAAAACGCATATCAATTCGCAGTTGTGCGGGCAAAACGCTTCGACCCTAATTAAACGGGAAAATGAACTACCGATTTTTCTTAACTTTACTTGAAAAGATTGCCTATCGAATAGCACGAGCATAAGTGCAACAATTACCTTCGATCAATGAAACTTATATTATTGATTGAATAGGACTTCATATTCTATCGTCCAAGGACAATTCCATATTCCAAGCACACTTCAACATACCTTAAACGGACCTCATTCTATACTCATTTTAAAACACTTGGGTCAAAACTTTCACCTGACTTCTAAAAACAAACGTGTAATATTTTCACATGTTTGATTGAAGTGTTAAAGAACCTATTAACGAGCTGATCCCACTCATCGACCTCGGCATGCAATGTGTCTACGATTCTTGTGATGTTAAGACCAACGTCTACTCATTTGCAAGCTACGATATTAAAAAGAATGTCTACAAAAGCGTAAAGTCACAATTGCTTCTTAATGAATTATGAAATTAAAATCAATTTTGAAATTAAATTATCGTCGCTGCCACTCAACTCACATAAGAGAGTTCTATGAGTGGAGCGTTCATTTTGTCTCTCTTAATCCCGCTCGGGCTTATCACCCCGTCTGTCACACGGCTTGTCAAACGCGTGGGTTTTGTTGTTATCTCATAGTGTACCAAATACGAGCTACGCGTGTCGCCTGCGATCTGCAACCTTATAACCTCGACGTAAGAAACCCGGTATACGCACTGACATAATAATATAATTGAGTGTTGTTTATAGTTGAAGAACTATTACTATTATAGTGTACATTTTCTGTGATAATTTAACGCCTCCTATTTGTTGATTAACTAAAGTTATAAATGTTTCAAGATTATCTACAAGGGTTATTTATGTACATATGTATTTCGTGTGATAAATCTTTCTTATTAGTACCCAACAGTTTGATCTATACTCTACGCATTACATTACTCTGTACAATTCTCACGGACATTTTGTATTTTACAATAGCAATAGTTTGCAAAATATGTTTGCTAGAGCACAACAGCCTGTTCAACTATGCAACAGTACGTTAAAAACTTTGTAAAAGTTTAGACTTATTGAGCATTATAGTAAATATATAGATAAATTCTCCTTCGCGTTATATTTAGTTTTAGTCACCGTGATTGCTGACTAAGGAGTTTCAGATTCTAACTCCGGCCGACATTTATGGGACAGATACATTATTGTAATCTAGGCCATTGTTCGTTATTTAATTGTCTACACGGCCTACATCGCGAGGGACTGCTGGAGTATGAGTTATGTTATCTTTATTATTCGACTTGTGTTTGTTTCAAAATCTATCAATAGACTTCGCTACAAATAAAAAACATCCGTGGAAGTTAACAAGGGATATGGAAATACCTGTGGTGAGACTCCCAACATCTTGAGGCTGGGGGGCACGTTGGCGAGCGCGGCCCGAGGCAGGGTGATGTGACCGAAGTTGACGGTGAATGCCTCGCACCACACCGCGAAGTGACCGATGTCGAACACCGTCAGCTCCTGGACATTGGGACATGTTATATTACTAATCTCAAAGCAATGTACAAGAAGATATCCTCACCTAAAAGCTTAAAGTGATATAAAATATAATATAGGTAATTTTTGACACCCATACAATTAACTTTTTGTGTCACCATTTTTAGTTTCCTACACCAGTCTACGGCTTAATATATATAAAGCTGACGATATCAGACTATATGGCCAAATCTATATAACTTGCATTAAGTCCTCCACATGCCGACTTAGACGGAAACGGTGAAGCTATGATATTCCAACATTGCAATAGAAACTAAATTTATTTTACTGTAGATTTTAGAAAGATACATCATACTTACTCCGGGCAAAGTAAGCACTATTGTTTTCTTATCGTATTTTCTGAGAGGTGCTTCTTTTCCATTCTCGTCGGGTATCCGAATACCCTGCGGAGACGGCTTATCACCGCGGCCCACCCAGAACTTGGCATCTGGAACAATAGACGAAGTTCAGTGTGTATATTGTACATGAGCTACACTGGCGTGTACCATGCCTAAGGAAGAATTACAGACTTTAGTACGTTACTGAAGATTTATTTTTGACCTTGAATGTACTGTCATTACATATTTGAGAAAGCATAATTGTCTATACACATATTTATGTACAAATTTAAACGTAAACCTCCACTTATATATCTATAATCTATTAGAGGATTGATGGAAGGGGTAACCTCCGACCAGATGTAATCATTGTTGTCTAATTAACAAAATCGGTGATGAGCACATGATAGAGAGACAGTCGGAGAAATCGGGACACATGATATAGAGACAATTGCACTCAAAATACAAAAAAAATATTGATGTAAACATATAAATTTTAAGATATCACTGTACTTACAGCAATACACTGTACCTGTTTACTACCCTCTCCTTTATAACTATCGATAATTCGTAGCATCACACCCAACGTTGCTTAATTTTATCATCCATATAACTTTGAACTATCGCAATCCGAAGTATTATGGACATGTAATAACTATATTAATAGCGTCGTTGCAATCAAAGGGATGTTACCCCGGTAGCTACACGAACGAGAGTCGGCAGAGTGCCCCATACGTATTACGTACGATCAGATTAGCGCGGCTCCGAGCACCAGACACTGTACATTGTCTGCAGTCGAGCCGCGCGACGCGCCCCCCGAGCGACAGTCAGAATAGGTAGCTCTCGATGTGGTGCTGTTATCGCGAATGAGTCAAAAGCGCCTCCCGCTCGCAACCGACGCAGTTAACCAGGAAGATTATGGACAGTAAGTGCAACTATGCTCTCTTTGAGGTTTGTGATTGCCACAATTAGTTTAACAGAAAATTAATATTTCGCTTTATATACGTACCATACAGTAGCAGAACTGTATTACCCAGTGACCATTACGACTTGTGGGATGCGGTAAGTATTGTTAGTGGTATTACGAGAATAAATTAATCGCTGTTATTATGCGAGGTAGTAATAAATCAATCTTTGAAGAGACACTTACTACCCGAACCGCACAGGAGGCTGTGACGTGCCCGACATAGAACCTCACTCCTATAGTCCTAATATGAAGTAGGCCATAGATGTATAGACACCAGAAGATATTCGATGACAACTAACGCTTCTCACCAATATTTTGTCTCGTATCGACTTGCTTCACAAAATATTAGCAGATGATATCTCCCCAAGCCAATGGTACAAGAGTCCTTTAACGAAACTTAATTTTTTCTCTTTTAATATTATTGAGTGTAAATTAGTCTTTTTTATAAATGGAAATAGCCGACAAAGGAGCAGACGAACCACCTGATGATAAGTGGTCACCGTCACCCTTGGACACCAACAACACCGGTATCATCACAAGTATCACTGATGCGTTGTCGGCCAGGAAATGAGAAGAAGGTAAAAAAGAAAGTACTGGCTGTCAAGCCCCACGCCGGAACTCGACGAGTCTTTTGACGGCTGACTCAAGCAGGCGGGTGGTAACTAACCAGGTAGGCTTCACGGAAAGTTAAAAATACCGGTAATAATAATAATGAGTTAATAATAATACTGATAATATAATCTTTACGCAAAGCCCTACTACTAAGCATACTGGCTCCTGTCACCTCTTCCGACAACCAGTTCTGCCAGCATGGAATTGGGGGGAGTATTCTAGACCGTCCCAATATGGCCAATATGTACTTTAGCCATTTACCATATAATATTGGCCTTATGTGATTGTAACTAGGACGGATATCGTTGAGTTGAAATAGACATTACGATATTTGTATTTACAAAAAATAACATCAGATGGCATTGTACCTCAACTGATTCTAGGAAATTATTAATTCAGTGTTTCGGATTGGAATCCGCACCGGAACTATCTTTTTATATAATACACAACATGCACACATTTGTTCGCGAACATTGGTTATTTGTGATGTCATAATTTTCGCAACGTAAAGAGTCACACTTACATACAGCGAGGGTGTGAGTATACTCACACTTTGACTGCTGTTATTTTAATTATGGACTCAACCTAGATGGTATGCCATGCTGATACTAATTAATCGAATGACACATCGAAATGAAAACAGCCTGCAGCTTGGACACCATTTAAATTCTGTAGCGGGTGTACGGCGCGTTAGGCGATGTATCGTAATTATCCACTGAAGAGTCGGCGGCGTGTTTTATAAAACATGGACGAAAAAGCGTATCGTGTTCCCTCGCCATGCCGTCACATACGAGAGATCTCGTCACGGCACAGCAGAAGAGCGAACGGTAGGTTAAAGGAACCTGACCTAACAATGGCAAACGATAGTTGCATGCGAACGAACAGGTATATAAATAGGGGAGACCTGAAAACTTCATGCATCCCGCATGCTCGTAGCTGCTTACGTTTTTCTTCAACAAAACATCTTTGTAATATAACAGTAGTAATGGCATTTCACAAATATCAAGGCATATGATAAAAATTTTGAACCAGTGGAGAAAACCGAGTGTAAATGCGGCTTGTATGATCCGTGTTTTAGCCTACTGATTCCACCACTCTGTGAGCTTAATGTTCTATTGAAACATTGTCATCTTCT
>PDGT01000066.1:1242777-1291887 GCA_003671415.1 Megathymus violae | reverse complement strand
CAATCAAGTTATTATTTGAGAAGTTATTATGACATTGTATTAAATTAAAGTTGAAATATAAAATCACGGGGGTTGCTGATACAAAATAACACCCCTGCACACAAGCACTGACAACTCACATTATAACGCAGGGGCCGTAGAAAGAGTCACAGGTTAGACTCCTAGCTGGAGTAGATGTTTATATACAGATAACTGTTTGTTCTCAAGTTGCGATTGTATTTGTGTATCTATGCTTCTTTTCATACAGGATATCCTAATTTCGGAGTGTCAATGACTTTATGTTTAAGTGATTTTTTATTTATTTATGAACAACTACAGTAGTAGGTAAAGAATATCAAAAGTTCCATCCATCGATCCCTGGAAGTTGATTACCCCTTGCCGCAGCTGCCTCTCACCGCACATTTGGATGAGTTCCGCGCATTTATTAGCACTAATCACATTGTTTTGCTCCGTAACACCGTAAGGCGTAGTACAGACACCATGTTTAGAGTTATAGAATCAAAGTATGTACATCTATACTTGTACCTTGAGAACTAAAATTCAATAACATTACAAGAATTAAATTATTCGTTGTGTTGCTATGAACTCTGCGCCTCACCTGTGCGGTAACAGTTCGTGGCAGTAGGTAGATTTATTTCCTGCAATTTGTATGCGGTTTCAAATAATTTAATTTTCTCATTAACACAATACAGAATTTCATACAAACCTACTATATTTACCACTTTTATTATTGAATTATAATTGAATAATCAAATAATAATAATAATTCATGTTAAATAATCTTTTCGCAGGTGTTTCTTAAGATCATCTTTAGTTGGTGCACCTCATCGTAGAAAACGACCAGCTAGCATTAAATGCTGGAATGGCCACCGAACATTCCGTGCATCCGCCAAGTACATACGGTCATACATAATGAAATGGTTGCAAACTCATTCGAGAGTTTACGCATATTCGCACCAAAACCATTGGCAAGAAAAGCTAAATGTCAAACCACCAGACTATCTCTTCTCACTGCTTAGGTCCTTCGTAGACGCTACTCACAGCTGGCTCGTCTACCGTAGCGCTGACTAATTAAAAATAATGATAAATCAGTGATCAATTCATTTCTGTAACCGCACTTGTGAACAATTGCACAGTTCACGCTAATTAATATCGTAAATACACAGATTCATTTATCCAACTAGTAACCTTGATATTTAAGCATAAGTTAGTGCGGCCCTTTTTCTTTGGATAAATATTGCAGCGTTGAATGCTGATTGTTCGTAGATTTGCTAAACCTCAAATAATATAAGTTGTAGTTTTATAACGATACATTTTTTTTATTCTACCATTCTTTGCTACTGTCAATAGAAAATGTTTTAAACAACACAAATCCGTACGCGGCTACAACTTTCTGATAGTCAAATTGTTGTACGGTTTGACAGTTCGTTTTACGTGAATAACTAGCAACAGATCTCTCCGACTACCCAGTAGTGCGTGGTCACAGCCATCCATAGACATTTGTAGAATGAGGGGCCGCACTGATGGATTTGTAGGCTGGTTTATCGTAAATAAAATCAGACTTCATCTCGCATATTATGCTCAAATCCTTTACTGCATGTAGTGCAACAATTTTCAAAGAATATCTATATTATAATAATAACGCGTGGCACGCGGTTTGGTACCTGAACATCACTGTTCCGATTGGGCGAATAAACGGTGGTCGGTCGCGTCGTGTCGGTTCAAGCTCAAACAGCTAGCTTTCCAAATTTATGAACGAGATTAGTTAAACATTTCAGAAAAGAGATTTACCACGGGTAATAAACTCCACCACTACACATGTGTAACGTTCGGGTTTAACTGGATGGTAAAGAGACCAGCGATCTACAACAGGAAGGATCTGGTGGCATCGCTCGGTCCGCTAGTCACCGAGATAACACAATAAAGATCTCTCTCTTTTTTCTTTATTAAGTCTTATTAATCTAACCTCGCTTCGCTTCGGGCAACTTGATTTTTACGTTTATAAATAATAATCGAATTGTTAATTTATCAGGCGTTCAATAATTGTTACTTAATGTCATGTACCTAAACCTTTCTGGTCAGTTGGTCCACTTATTGTTAATATCCGTATGAAAGCCCGTACCGTAGTTTTTCAGATTATCGCATTCAAACACGGAGACTGAGAACTTGTTTAATTTTATAGCCTGTGTCCATTTGTTATAATGTCCCCTTCAAATATTTAAAGGTTTATTCAAATAGGTGTCGTGGTCCGTGACATTATTTTCCGCATTTACATAAACTCACAAAAATCGCACTCTCTCTTTATAATATTAGTATGTAGAATCGTAATTTGCTTTTAGCACAAATTGTCTTCTACAAATGAGGAATTACCGCCTCGGAACCTCGGGCCAGGTTCCATTACTACATACACATATATTATGAAGTTTTTAATAGTATAATTGACAGTAAATAATTATGATAAAAATCGGTTACTCAATTAAATAAACTGGTAATTTAATGGAACGCGAGCATTTCACGTTTCATTAAAATTTTCACTTTGACAATGTCGTACAATCGTGAACGTTAAACGATTTTGTAAAATGTTTGACCACTTTGAATTAATTAGATCTGTCGAAGCTAAAATTTAATTTCTTATTATTATGTTTATTATAAAAATATCTGAATTATGATTAAAAGTACCAATAAAATGCGCACAAGCGCATAAGGGTTCCAAATGAGACATCATCTAAATAGACATCATCTACCACTTAATCGTTTCTATTACACGGTGATCTGTTTAATGTGCCATGTAAGAAACATCAAGGGCTAGAGGAGTAGTGTTCCACCTAGGTTGGTTGTTCTACTTGTAGCCGTTAGTTACCAGAGTAAATTGTACTCGCGGCAGGCCACTCGCAATCAGATAGCGGTAAAATTATTACCAGCTGTAATTAGTTTGCCCACAGATACCGACCATTGGTCAGGTGATGGGTTGCGCTGAACTAAATTAGTTTTGATTGAACATCTGCGGCTCGCGAATGAGATTAGATTATGCTATGCACACACTTTTCAAATCTGTCTCTTTTTGTACCTATTACCGTTTGAAATAGGCTATAATGAAGCAGAATAAAGTCTTCCGCACAATGTATAAAAAAATAATATGATTCCTTAGTTAAAACAAATCATGTAGCGTGTTTAAAACAAAAACCCGTTGAAGTAATGTCTACAATACCCGCAATGACTTTAGATCAAAATAGTAGCATGTTCAAATCCTAGAAGAGCTATGAAGAATAGTCTGAATTAAACTATTGTTATATGTATAAAATGCATATAAAGAAAATTTAAAGTGAACAAGCTAGCTACTGACCTGGAGCTTCTCCATCATAAGAAAAGTTGGGCACGAGCAACGTCTGCGCGTCCACCACCACCACCGGGTCGGACGACACTGCGTGCACTCCCCGCAGGGCACCCACCTTCGCTGGTTTCGGGTACTCCAGAGCACGAGGGATGTCCACCGACCCGAAGTTTATCTGTCGACAAAGCATGAATGATAAGATATGCATTAATTAAGCTAGCGCGATGCAGATAAATTGGCGCTTGTTAATGAGAACATTATTTTTAAAAATTAATATAATATATGGTCATTCACACTCCTCCACACTAAAAGCTCCTGTGTCACGAACAAACATGTTATTAGCAGTCACTACATGTGAAGACATGATGAATGGATTGTGTGAAGGATGATATGGCTAGAATGGAAGTTACTAGTGAGATGACGGCTGATAGAGAAGTATGGAAGAAAAATACATGCTGCGCCGATCCCAAATAAAATTGGGATAAGGGCAGGAGGATGATGATGACATGTGAAGACATGCACATACACAACTAATATAATTATGACATAAAAAAAAATATTTTATAGAATATATTAGTCCAAAACTTTCACATATTTACAAAATAAACGAGATTTGTCTAAATCTAAAATGCATCGAGTATATCAGCCGTTGGTAGCCGCCAGCGACCAACCGCAGAGATTGTCTCTTGCAGGCTTGCACGTTAATCAAAGATGGTAACTGTTCGTAGCTACATGTTTCATTAGCAAATTGGTAGTGTATAATGGAAAAATGTTAAATTGTAGAGTAATTTTATTGTTACATTGCCTTTTAGTTTTATTTTAACAAACTTAAATTGTAAGAAAACACCGAAAACGTGCTTTTGTAGAGTCAGTAACGCCATCTCTTATTGGGCAGTGGTAAGTTACCATATAATTGAAATTACATTTCAGTTACAAAAAGACCCGCAGGTCGGCTAAAATTAATTAAAATCTCTTTTCAAAACTGAAACATTAAGAGCATTCTTCCCTTGCTTATCTCGCAAGAGCAACGAAAACAGCCAATGGTTTTATTATGCGGAACTGGTCTTGCGGGAAATGCTGAATGCACTGTTCTGTCGAGCGCCGGTCCGCTGCTGACGTTCAAGAATACTGATCGAGTTTATCAGGAGCGGGCATTATGGTCACACTCGTAGGGGTCAGAAAGAAATCAAACAAGATTTATTATGTATGGAAATAGCTATAATTCGAGTATATACCAGGATGCGGGCCTCTCTAATGACAAATAATTTATCGTAGACGGCCTTACAATTGATTTCTAGAGACATGGCCTGCCCCAAAGTTATGTTACAGATTCGATTCTCGGCTGGGAAATAAACATTTAGAGAAAGATTGTTTACGAGAATCATTGGAGTTGAGAAGCAACTTAGTAACTACACAGCTTTAAGAGACAACATTATATTGTGAGACCAATTAATAATATTATGTACTTAATCTATATAAATTATTAAGAAATGTTTATCACGTAGTTACATTAAAAAAAATTAAAACACAAAATTCCTTTTTCATAGTTGCCTTCTATGGATCGTAATAGTCTTGATTGTGCCACTAGATTGCTATGAATGGACTCGCAGTCCAACGAGTTTTAATTTGAACAAAAACATGAGAATCTTTGTTTTAGTTTTGTCTCTCGGACTCTACACATTCACCTCGCCTCAGTTAGCCCTGTATGTTGCTTCTTAACAGTTTAAATAACAAGATTTGTACTTGATCGGTTCATATTCTCCAAACATGCTCAATATATCCATATCGTAGAGTGCCTGGTAACTCAGTGGGTGACCTTGTCTGCTGAACGTTTGCAATTCCCAGTTTGGGCAGACATTTATTTGACAGATAAATGGTTAATCTCGGGTCGTGGGTGTTTGTAATGTATAATTGTGTGCCCAAGCCACCGAAAACAGGGAATTTTTGTGCGGAATTGTGTGCGTGAACTTTTATTTATTTATCAGCTTGTCACTGGTTCAACATATTTGTAGAAGTTATTAACTCAGTCACTTCTCTTGGGTTAATTAGCCCTAGTAATATCTAACCGCTAGAGAAAATATGTATATATAAATAGATATAAACATAAATGTATAGAGAGATAACAAAAATTACCAACTTATTGAATAGGTAAATATAAACTACACACATAGTACTTTGTGAATACACGTATGTAACAAACAGTTATAACGAAGAAACCAACATTTGCTCAAGATTACATTTTTATTTTTCGAAAAGCCAATACTTTGAGTAACAATGAAATGCACGAACAGGCCTGAACAGGACAGCTGCAACGCAAACAAAGACCCTCGAGCCCATCCCGTCTCGTCTGCGCTTTGAACGCAAACATGAATCATAAGAACTATAAACCGTTCATTATATTTTAATCATTTGAAATATTGAGATGCGGAATTGAATATCAAAAATTCAGAGTTACATTTCTGAAAAAAAAATATTTATCGATGTAACTAAATTCATATTTTGTATTGTACATGAAACTATTGCAAGGATTTTTTTTCACACCTTTTGGGCGAAAATGAACAGCCCAGCGCCATTGCCCTTGGAATCGAATTGGAGTTTTTTCGTTCGGTAGATAGGATCACTGCCAAATTAGTTACAGAATCAAACAATTCATAGAAACTCACCGCATACTCATCGCACCAGATCGAAAACCAATTGACATCCTTGAGAGTCTTCCCTTCGGGCAGCGACAACGTGATGCCCTCGCCGCGATACCGCCGCAGCGGGCCCGCACCGCCGCGCTCGTCCCGCAGACGTATTCCCCCCGTCGCGCTGGGGGTCTTCGACGTGCCCACGTAGAAATAGGCCGCTATAACAGAACAGAACAGGTCTACGTTAGTACAAACATAGTTTCCACAACAACAAATGACAACAATAATATTTTGCATTATGTAACGGTCAAACCCCTAGAATTCTTATAACGTTTATAACTTTTTTAATTATTGAAATCTGCAAGATTACTTCAATAATATTTCCTTTGCTTTTTGATCATTCTGCAGTCAAAAACTGACGTATACTAAGACGGGAGACAAAGCAAAGTCCCAATATCAAAGTACTCGGGTCTCGCGTCCGAGGAGTGATTTGAAAGGCAAATGCATCGGCGCTTGTGCGATGTAAATGAGATCGGCGTTCTAAACACCCTCGAACGTCATAACTTTAAGTATCACTATAAGTATAGAAGAGTTATAACATAGCGCTTACACCGCTGTGTGTCTCAGGACATAGGGTAGACCCTGAACCCTCCGTCTTTAGTTTGACAACTTACAGATGCATACCAGTGTAAAGATAAGCCTACATCCTTTTGAAAGGCACAACAAACTACGGTTTTAAAGTACCCAACTCATTGAATCTCTCCGCGTCATTGGACCCTGTGCTTTTTCCAATAATCTATAGCTATGTCTATTAGTAAAGATAAACGTGACGTAATAAGCCAAACTTTAGTAAAGTTCTGATCATTTGGTAAGACGCGATCATTGACAACATCTGCGCTAGTTTGGCGTGGTGCCCGCCGCATCGGAAGTGCTGTATTGTCAGATGTAAAAAAACGTCAATGTGATAAAATCATCTTCTTTCAGTTGGTTTATCGAGGAAATAGAAAATATATTTAACATCACTGACATTCGTTCCGCGCCGAAATAGGTATTTCATAATTGTGTTCACGATAACTCAAAATAATGGGTTAATAACAATGGTTAGACGAGGTGGTGTGGGCGCGACGAATTTCTACAAAACTTGGCCAACCGTAGTTCGCATCGCGTCACTTCAATGTTTCCCAAACACTCGTCGATTCCGTGAAGGCACGTCATGTTCTAGATACATATATACTAAAACTATCCTGAAATAACATTCTTGATGTACTTGAAATATTTCAAGTAATCGCTAAACAACAACATCCATCCTCGTAATTGAGGAGACCTAGTGAAGTGAGTACCTAGTAAATATAAACTATACATTCATTCAACTGTAGCTCAAGTCGAACAGAGAACGAATGGCAAACATTAACTGGCAATTAGTTACTACCAGGGTGCATTTTAACGGTGCATGCGTGTGAATTTGGGAGGTGGAATGGACAAATCACGCCCGGTGGTTTTCGAATAGTACGAAACAAATATTCAGAAAATATAACCTTAGGGCATTATCAAACAAATTACAAATTCATGCATCCTTTATCTACGAAATATCACAGGAACCTAATCGTCGACCGCGCGTGGCAGGTCCGTCATGTCATTGTAACAGTAGATACGGTGTATGGACGATTTATTGCACTCTCAATAGTCAATCGTTGTGGGTAATAAAAAGGCCTTACGCAGAAGTTAAAGTATACTTTGACGACATCATGGATGGAATATATTTGGATATCATTTTGATTCTCCCGCGAGTGAAACGTCACATTAAATTTCATGAAATATTTGCGTTCTCTGGAATTGTAGTTCTTTTTTATGTGAATAGCCAACAAACGTGCAGACGAGCCACCTGATAGTAAGTGGTCACCGTCGCCCACGGACATCTGTAAGACCAAAGGTATCACTGATGCGTTGTCGGCCAGGAAATGAGAAGGTAAGAAAGAAAGTACTGGCTCTCAAGCCACCAGCCGGAACACAATGTGTCTTTTGGTGGCTGACTCAAACAGGAGGGTGGTAGCTAGCTTCAGGAAAAGATAATATTATCAGTAATTATATTAACGACTTAATAATAATGCTGATAATGTAATCATTACGCGAAGCGCTACCACCGAGCAAGCAGGCTGACTTCTGTCGCGTCTTTCGACACCCTTTTATGCCAGCATGGGATTGATGGGAGTATTCTAGGCCGCCTCAATACGGTCAAAATATACCTGTTATCGGAACTTCCTAAACTTTATATTACGACATAATGATGACAGATGAACGCTTCCTATCGACGTTGGAAATGTACAATCGCACCAGAACTTCCGGACTCCCAAAACATTAAAAACAACTCAGACTCGATCATGCGTTACCTATTACGAAATTAGTCTCAAAACTCATTCCCACCGACGTACAAAGTTGCTTGGAGTAACTTCACGGCATAACTGAATGAGGATGGATTGAGATCCTACTTGCCAAATTGTAATTAGTTCAACATCTTCAAGTTTCATTTGAGACCACGTGATGCTATAACGGATCATTTTCACGTTTGATGCCAATATGTTGGTAAATTAATCTTCGGCTAAGTTTCTACTTGATAAATATACGTTTGCTACAAAATATTTCCCCCGTCCCCCTACCTCCGCCCCTCTGCTTGCTGCGAGTCGCTGACAACGGTCTAGCTCGTTCAACTACAGCTGACGACTGTGTGCAGTTGGCGCGCTTCCCGCTGCATTTCGAGTGCGCTTCGCAGATGCAAAAACTCAACTAGGAACCAAACGCTGAAGTACGAATGAAATAATCAAACAGAATGTAACACACAATGGTTGTTGCACAATAGTAAATTGTAAAGGAACAGGCGTTTTTTAACCGTTTTTATTAAACGCTCGGGGATTGTTGCAAATTAGTTTTAGTAGTATAGTAGTATATATATGTAGTCGTATTCTATGAAACTATATGATCGGCATACAGAAACTTTAATGTTGGCCATGTATGTTGATACCACCGTTCTTCCACTCCGTCACTATGTGAACTCATGGCGTGTACTCATGGCGTTAAATATCATGGCATTATCGTATTGTCTGACGTGGACATAGTAGCCGAGGTCTCATTTAGGCTTTATGTTATAAATAATAATTACGTAGATAAATAATAAAATAGTTTTAACCTAACCACAAATAGAACTAATGAAACGACTAGCAAATCCTGATCTAAATTCCGTGACTGGTAGAAATATCATTCTTCCAACTTTTTAATATCGTTTCAGCCTTCTAGGGGTGTGCAAAGAGGCACGTTGGTGACCCAGATCTGGTCAAAACCAACCTGAAAAGACTTAAACACAGGCACAGTGTTGCCAGCCTCTCGGGCTTCTATAGGGTGCACTTTGAAGAGTGTGTGCAGAAATTGTTTAAAATAATTCCCTCGTCGCCGTTCTCCATCGGACAACTCGACGTACGGTGGGTATCCATCTTTACGTAGTGAACGTACCACCTGTACGGACGGCGCGGTTTGCGTCGTCATTCATTGTGCGCACTGCAAAGGAGAATAACTTGGCCGCGTCGGTGTTCCCGCCTTCTTACAATGTGGAAGTCTTCAAGAGGAGAGTGAATAGATTTTTATAAGTTAGTGCGTTCAGCATCTAAGACTTCATCACCACTTACCATCAGGTGGGATGGTTGTCAAGCATTTTTTATTTATTCTTCATTGTACACCTTAAAACTAAGTTACAGTGGGCGGACTTAATGCCTGATGGCATTCTCCACCAGTCAACCCTTGGCGAAGGTTAAAAGTTGCGGTACATGATAAATAAAAATAGTAATAATAGTAAACTAATAATATATTAACTACATATAATATAATACATAATAATTACATATTTATTTTTTCTAATATATATATATATATATATATATATATATATATAGATGGATCACACTATGAGTTGCTTACGGTAATATTCTCAGACGAGTTTCTTAAATTTCCACAGAGTTGGAGCTTTTCGGATGTTTACAAGTAGGGTGTTCCAGAGGAGTACGGCCTGAATAGCAAATGAGTAGTGAAAAAAAACAGTGGTAATTGGTGGAATGTAAAGCTTTAAATTCGATGAGGAGCGAAGTACTTTTTCGTGAGTATCACAAACGTACTGAAACTTTTCCTTTAAGTATAATGGATGGCATTAACTTATTTTATATAAAACAATCCTTTAAAATGGAGTTTAACATTGAAAGTGACTCAATCAGAAAGACATGGCTAACAGTGGAACATTTCGCAAACGTTCAAGAAAGATTTGAGTTTTCAATTGCAGTAGCAGACAATTGATCTGCTCTACGTTCATAAGTTCTGTACTAAATCAATCATTATTTCGGTGTCAATAAATTGTACTTATTAATAAAGCTACGAGTAGCGTACCTATAAATGTGAACCAGTGGTCAGTGTACAGGCAGGATGTCCGGACGTCGTTGACGTGGAGCAGAACCAGTGCAAACGGTTCCCATGTCGTCACTTCCTCCTGCAGGTGATTGACCTTCCACCGAGAGGAAGCGAAAGCTGCTTAAATTATCTTATATCCAAAGAATGACCGCCAACCGTTTAAAAGATAAACCGTGGGAACTCAGCGAAAGTGACCACGTACCCTTCAAGTAAAGCAATCAACAAAATACCGAATATGAAAATGATATTGATTTACCGTCAAATCGATTTGTGATTTAAACGTTGATTCTACAGAACAAATTTGACTGCTTTTAGCGATAAATTTTAAACGATCGGGCAGTGGGTTATAATCGCGAATCAAATACTGCGTAAGCTTGTGTCTGTTCGCTGCCGATAACTCTGTTCTAGTGTGCATGTGGAATCGAAAATGAAATATAATATGCATATCAAAACGAGAAAAGTAAGACATGTAATAACAATTAAAGTAACATAATTGTAGTTCAATATATAAGTAATTAATAATTATATACGTTTATAAGTAAGACCTTAGTGACTCTTGTGACTACTCGTGAAGCGAACGTACGGTACGATTTCAATGTAACAATAAATATATGTTTTCAGGTGTTGTTCATTGTATGTCAGTAACGTGAAGTCCTGGTACAGGGGTATGATGATGAAAGTTATTTGTTATAATTTTAATTTAATTAAATCGGTGGGCCCGCGCGTACCTTATCGTCGCAAATTTATCAAGCCAGTTTATAAATTACATTGAGAAGTACTGAAATTTGTAGCGATGGCTCCGGAACTGAAAATTGGAAATCAAAGTTTGTCGACGTTGGAAATTGAATTTTGGGAGAATATTCTCGTAGCGATTTATTTATCTATTACTATTACTTTCGGTTTTATTTTTTGTACTTATGATAATTATTTTTGTAATTATACTAGAAAAATGTAATTAAATGAAATTCCTTAGATAATAATTGTAAATTCCACATTTACCAATGAATGGGATCCGTTCAATATTACTTGTTACTTTTTCGATGCGTCGTGCATCGATAATACGTAATACGTTCACGGAAGTTTCAGATTATTACATGTTCCTATATAATATATGTATGTACATTAAGTATTATTTGAGCATATATAAGTAAATATCAATTAATTTCTATAACAATATTATAGTATTTGAAAACGCCACATTCCAATATCTAATTTTATTCCCTTCCTTTCCTCTCATAATTTCCGAACGCACGTACATATATTAATACTCTGTGGTAATGTTTATGGCTCGAGCGCTCGGATTGGCTGTTATGTTCCGCTCCTACCGCCAAAAATCTCTTGTTCGATGGCCGTCGCTCGCGCTGCGCTCGCCGCTATTATTCTCGCTGTTTTTCTCGCCGTTTTTAAACCCAAATCATCAGTTTTCATCACCCGCCGTGACTGCATTTGTGCAAGTGCTCGTTGAAGATTGGAGAAGTGCATCACGTTAGCCGAAGACGCCCACGCTGTAGTGAACCATCAGTTTGCAACTCATCAAACAAACAGGTACGTGCGTTCATATTCCTTCCCTATCTTTATCCCGCTGGAGGACACCACATCCTCCTGGTCCTTCGCGCTATTCGCTGTTTCGCACCCCCTAGTGGAGGTGTAAGGTAGTCACGTTCCGCTGACTTGATAGCCTTTCTCTCCGTCTGGCCTTACAAACCAGACGGCGCCTCCAGTATTCACAGAATTTCATAAATAATAAATAATATGTCTTTTCTGAGACGACGAACCGTTCGTCTTTCCACAAAATTAGAAAAGAAATGTCTAAAAATTTCATCGGGATTTCTAAGGCAGTTGTCACTTAAACACAACGCCGAGAACTTTTTCTATAACAAAAAGTAACTTGGAGTTCCGAGCGGCCGCCTCGCGGCGGTTGGCGGGCGACAGCCGTCTTTTTGCCGGCGGCCCTGTCAATATCACTAACGATTGAGTAATGAAAGAAGACTTTATGAAATGTATTTACGTCTGTCACACAATTTGACAGTCTCACCATAGTTTTTCAATTGACAGAAATTATTATTTTATTTGAATGGACAGAGTTAAGCAACTTTGGATGCGTTTGGTGCTTAGATAATAAAAGATTGTTATTTAGTCACTAACAAAGCATTATTTTTCGCCAGGTGGTTAAATTTCGTTAGACACCTTAGGGCGGCGTAAATCTGCCACTAACCACCCAGACTAATGTTCATGAAAGCGACGTGTTGAATCTCCTTATCTGTAAAACTGAATTTCACCGTGGATGACATTCACTGAGCCCTCTACCTAGTCTTTGTTCCCATATAAGATCTGCCCCGTGTCCGTACGCGGACCATAGAAAAGTAATTTATTACTGATTTCGATCTCTCTTTAAAGATCAATCTAAAATAAGATGTCTACAAAGGATAAATTCGCTTATAGTCTGACGACATCCTCTAAACCTATAATCATTTTTAGTAATTTCAATTAAATCACGATCAATTTCAAATGAAACATCAAGGCAAAGATAGCCCCGTACCCGTAGCCCAGTTGGTTTTAGTTGTTTGTAGCGGTATTTAGTACCGTACCGTACCGTACCGTACCGTACCGTACCGTACCGCACCGCACCGCACCATATCGTATCTTACCGTAATCGAGTAAAGAAATCACAAGATAGAAAACACATTAACACAGTAATTGTGCGAATGATGAATGATGAATTGTATCTTAGAAAAGGTGCGAAACACAGAAAATCCTAGATAAGTCAAGACAAAGTGACAAGTTTTCCCCGAAGAGTTTCCACCAATTTTATTTGACGTCGGTCTTACGAATAGGTAAAGTGGCGCAACTTGTCTCGGGTATCCTAGAAGGATCTTTGTGTCGGTAACGTGCCACCGATGGAGTACGGCGTTGTTGTGGAATTTTCCAGGAAGCAAGGCAATTTCTGGAACATTCCAGAGTTGCAGCACATCGGTACTTATTTTGGAATCGTAAACTTGACGTGTGTGCGTACTTTGCGGCGTTTGTTGGTATATCCGCGCATTTTAAATAAATTTAAGTAACTCCTATAGATTTACTTGATTGAAATCGACCAAACATCAGTTAATTTAGTTTTAAGCGAACATTTAAAGCTTAATTACAGAAGTATTTACACATTTTATAGTTGTTTTTAGACACGTGACATATGTACAAGCAAGTTACAGGTAAAATTGATGTGCTGTGGTTATACTGATATTAAAAAGTAATAACAATATTATTATTTGGTAACCAATTTAAAGAAAACCTCTGTAAATGGTTTTTTTTTGTATAAGTAAATCGATTTATTACATAAGATGTGCCGCCGCCACACATTTTTACAATTTTGGCTTGTCTCCCAATCCCTCAAAGCCACCAATGTATCCATCTGTACTGAATGTATGTACCGAAAAAGAAAAAAGGTTTATTTTGGGGTAAAAAATTTACTTGACAACGTCGAAGTGCAGTTGGTAGCGATCTTGCCTGCCGAGCGAACCGATTCGATTCCCGGCTGTGGGAGACATGTGTGTGTTACAGATAAATGTTTATACTCGAATTATAAGTGATTGTGGTGTCATTGCACAAATGTGCAAGGATGTGTATGTGAACGATTATTATTACTTGATTTATTACTTCAAGCAACTTGTGGGTGAACTTTGATACTATTTTCATAACTCGAACAAGAAACCTTTACAGTTTTACACAACATTATATTTATAAATCTAATTATTAACGTCATGATTTACTTCGGCTTATATCAAAAAGCGTCTAATTCTTCTGTATATGATAGAAAATCAGTTGTTATTTAATTTATTATAATATTAAATAACTCGAATTAACCATGGAAGGCAACGTTATTTTAACTGATTGTATGTAAGTTAAATTTTACTTAAGAAATTTAATTTCCACACGATAATAGCGTTCTGCAGCAGAGGTCTACCGGCCGCAGACAAGCCTACCGTGCGAACGATTAAGAATTGAATTCCCGGCCGAGACAAATATTTATGTGATGTGCTCAATAGCATGTCTTGTAGAGATTGGAAAAACTTTGTTGACGTGCAATTCTTCCTATTGAGCACACTGTGAAGTTAGCC
This sequence comes from Megathymus violae, assembly GCA_003671415.1. Lineage (NCBI taxonomy): Eukaryota > Metazoa > Arthropoda > Insecta > Lepidoptera > Hesperiidae > Megathymus > Megathymus violae. The sequence goes on along the minus strand of PDGT01000066.1, from coordinate 1,277,374 downwards.
GGTGCGGAAGAAGCGCCGTTAAATTTTGCATGTGTGCGTTGGTCCCTATCTTGGAATTTTATATTTTTTGAAAATACGTGTCTCAGGAAACAAATTAATTATATGTGGCAACATTAAAGGAAATGTTTATAAAGTGCCGTTAGGCCTTGGTACCTTGGCTGCTTGACTTTTCAGGTACTTCAATTTAAATGATAATATACGTGGATGTCCAATACATCAGCAATTTTTCAATGGTGAAATATTAGAGGGTCCGACATTGGCTACTTTTATTACATATACTCGCTACAGATTAAATTGTTTTACAAGTTTTCTTCAAATATAGAACAAGTATCAAAATTATGATTAAATAATTTTAAATTTGAATTCGACAAATAAATTTCTTCAGTCTTGGTTGTTTACGATATCCTTACTTTTTTAGCACCTGTCATATGGGTTACAGGCACTAATAGTGGGGAGGAGTGAGTGTGGGAGCGTTGATCATTTATTTATATCGGTTTCACGTTCCATCTCAGTCCTCAGGGGATCAACACGTCGGTAGCGGACAGAGTTCGCTGAATACTGAAGATGTTTTCATTGCTGATAAAATAAGTTAATATATACATGACTTTAAATAGTAATAGCCGCTCGTGAGACGCGGAGTGTTCGTGGAGACGCCGGCGGTGTCTGAACTGTGTGTGCTATTAACTAATATTGTTTGCAATTAATTATGTATTCAACATTTTCGATTCTGCCCGTTGTTTGCCAAACAACGGCCGCTACTGAGAACGACACAACAACAACATGCATAATACGCGCGTATTGTTGCTGTTATTAGAATAAGCGATAGCCTTCGGATGTGAAACTCGGGACTGATCGCGTTCTGTACATAAAATTTATGCGAGAAAAACTAAATATTATCGGGGGTCTTTCTTAACCAAATAAAACCCAAAAGAATAGTTGGTAGAATTTTTGTCTGTTGCCTGCTCGTTTGTGCCCGCAGAAAAGGCTTACCCGATTTCGTTATGGTTTTCAGTAAGCATTGCAGTATCCATCACTTAATATTTAAAGATCGTTTCATTTCAATCCGTCCGTAAATAAAAGAGTTACGAATTAATATATATCTAATTCAAAGAACGAGAAAAACCCAGACCTAAAACAATGCAGCCACTAATTCCATACGTAAAGCGTAATTTTTCTGAAGCGAAGCGAGGGCGGTTTGGTAGGTATTAATATTATTATTTAATTCATTATGATTATTTGCAATTAATATGCAATTATTATTCATATTTATATAAGATTAATAACTAATGTTATCACTTCGGCGAGGAGCAACATATTGTAGTTCTTAAACAAATTACAAACTCGCATTCGGCCAATTTTGTGAATAACGACTCGTTCAGACCCTGAGCCCGGCCATGGAATAATTTCTCGCGTGAGTTGTAATAGTTAGATGGATAACCACCTAACCACGATGGTACTGACCAACTGCCGAAAAGGATAGGCTTGATACTGGGGTGAGGATATTATAAGGGTAGCTAGATGTCCATACAACTTGAAAACAAGCTCACTACGAAGTACAGAACGAGTGTCTAATTTGTAACGTCTCTCGCAATATTGGTATTTTATTTGTAAAAATTAATGTAATATGTACTGAATCCGTTTCAAACCAAACGAGATAAGAGCTTTAAAGTGAAATCGTCAAGATCTACATTTGCGGTTCGCGGTGGTCGGGGAGACGCGCCGCGAATACATTTACTCTGATTATTTTATTGTTTTCTGGCTTGCAGGCGCTCGCTTTATTACGACGTTTGTTAAGATGGAGATTTCACTGCAATTTTTTTAATAATTGGAAAAATTGAATTGTACAATTCAAGAAAGGAACATGACTAATTAATGAAAAGCGTAAAGTATATGAACGTACACACTGCAACGCAGCTTTGTTTAAAGATCCTGCAATTGAAACGCTCGTGGTCCATCGACCCGTGTCAAGTGATCGTCCGTGCTAAGAAACATCGAGAACGGTTGACAGTTGCACAGGCGGCCATTGGTGGCCGAATGGTTCGAGCGATTCCGTGCCTAGGAGGATACGGACTTTGTTACATATAATACTTTTTGGTCTGATTGCCTCTAATAATTGAGTTTAATATTTCATGTGTTCTGTAAAAGTCTTTGAAAATATAATACTGTCATCTATGCAATTAACGACAACATCGTTTAGTTTGTACTTTCTTAATATATTGCTTAATATCCTCTGAAAAATCGCTGAGGCAGTCTTTGGCCTTCTTGTGTTACAAAACGCTTCTTCCTATCTTCAATTCGTAACGGAATTGACCAAAATGCAGAATTTACGTCTAAACTTGAGAAAACTTTGAAATTTCTTGTTTTTATCATGAGGTCTTCTATGAAAGAAAATGGTTATGATTGAGGTGCAACTATTTTATACATGTCCCTATAGTCTATACAAAGTCTTAATTTATTTTTTCTTTTTTTTTTAAATGCCAAAGTAACAGGTGCAGCAAATGGACTGTATGGTTCTTCTATCAATTTATTACCTAGTAATTTTGCTACTTGCTCTTCTATTTCTTTCTTATCTTCAATAGTACATCTACATGGTCTCTAACTGCAGTCCTTGTCTACTGATAAGTCTATTCTCGCTTCATAGCCATTACCTTTACCAACATCGGATTTATGTTTCACAAATACAGTGTTCTTCTATAAGTTTATTTATTTCTAATTTCTCATTTTCATTTTGTAGTATTACAAAACACAACACATTATTCGTTTTTTATTTTGTTATTATTTGAACTTTCATCTCATTTTGTACATCATTTTCTTTGAATTCTTTTTTGAGATACTTTTAATTCTTCATTTTGTATAAGTTTAAATATCTTTAGTAAGTCTAGTACTATAAAAAATCATATTTGAAGTTTTGTTCATCAATAATGTTGTTACTACAGTATTTTCCAATTCAAAGATTCTTACTCTTAAGTTCGTCAAACCATTTGTTTTTTTAACACTATTAATTGTTACTAAATCTGCTTCATTATAATTGTTTCCTTGTCTCATTCGTTTCAATAACTTAGAATTAATCAAAGAAACATTGAAACCCAAATCATAAACTCCATTGTTATATAACTTATCATTTATTAGTAGTTTGACATATGGTGTTACTATTCGTTTTTTTATCAGTTTCATTTAACTCAGCCTCTATTACTATGTTGTTGACATGTTTAATGTAATTTTTTATTTGTATTATCCTCCTCTTTCGTCCTAAACCAACAAGTAGGCTCTGAGTGATAACGAATACCTTTATTTAATTTCTGACAAATTTTACACGAGAATTGTTCTGTCTTACCACTACTTCTAACATTTCTATAGTAACATATCTTCTCTTAGGCATATAACTATGTTTATTTACCATATTTTCATATTTGTTTATCTCATTAAACAAATCCGTCGTATCTTTAAGTGCATCTCTGTTAATTTTATGGAGAATAAAATCAAGTAAACTAGCTGCAATTATATCTATTAGTATGCCTGAATCTATTGATGTTCTCATTTCTAACAACAGTTTTTCTTTCTTTATATTGTAATCTGAGAGTGAACCTTTTTTATACTTAAATAATAGTGCGTATATAGGTTTGTAAACGATTCGGAAAATTTATTTTTACATTTTGACCATTAATAGTTAATAGTTAGTTTTATTATCATTGAACTGTACCAATCTGCACAACTTTTATCAATGAATATCGGAGTATTTCAATTTTCTTTTCACTTGTTGTCACTTCAAAGCGCGTGCATTCATTTTCAAATGTCTCAATCCATTGGTTCACATTCGTATTTTTGATCATTAATTTTAAAAAACAAATCTGTCTGCAATTTGTTTTAGGCTTTATTGTTTATTTTCAATACCAATTTCTCTATAATTTTTTCTAGGGTATCGTCGATTCCTTTCTTCTCTATAGTAATATTCTTGGTTCACTTTTTCTAAGAATCGATCCATAAACTGTTACCATCTTCATCAATTTAATTTTGTTTATATTCTTCTGTCATTTTTATTTAACTCTTCTAAATTGGTAATTTTTCATCAAATTGTTTTTTACTTTAATAAATGCATCCGTCTTTATTATGTCTTTATGATAGCCCACTGATTGCAGTTCTTCTGGTACTACATAAATTCTATTATCACTCATAGATATTATGGTAATTTAACCAATATTTAATTTACTAGCACTAACTAGAAATAGAGTACATTTAAAACGAAGTTTCTCCATATTTATTAGTTTTATTATTTTCTCTTTTTAGGTTTTTAAACAAAATGTCGTTTTATAAAGAGAATATACCAAAGATGTATTTCTCTGTAATCAAAAATATATTTGTTTTATAAATTGACACTATCATATGTACGTTAAATAAAAAACCTATATTACAATAACTAAATTATAAAACTCACTTGTAATCAAAAAAACATCATTTAAAGTTTATTCTCCTCAAATTACTTATATTACACAATACTAACTTAACAAAATCTTTTCTATTTGACGCCACTGATGTCATTGCTCTTTTTCTTCCGTGTTCCGATCGGAATGTCAATATATTGAAAACATTAAAAACAAAATACATTTTCTGTACCCTTATATTTATAGTGGTGTGTAAGCTTACAAGCTACAAGTTTAAATTCTAAGCCGCCCCTTCATACGTCGAGCACGGCTTTATTGTTATCATTAAACAACCATATCAATGACCTTCAGGCGGCGGAAGACCTGTCAATACTTTTGTTAAAAATTATCTCCTCCACTGATTGCACGTTGTAGGTCTCCTTGGAGAGAAAGAAACATTCCTGCTTCACAATAGCTGGTATTGTGATTGAACTAACTACATTGAACACATCAACAACATAGACATACATTATCTATTGACGTAAAGCTGACACTCGCAACATAAAAAAATTCCACGTCTAAAAATATCTACGCTTCTTTTCAGAGCAATATTTATAAGCGCAACAACATCACACTTTAACAAAATATATTATCATCTGTAGCTAAATATACCACCGACCTAGTGCTCTTTCGGTTTATTTATAAAAAAAATATTCAAGACAATTTTCCGAGGAAACAAAAGTGTGGTCGCATTTTAACTATCGTCGCCGCGCGCCGCAACACTCTCATTTCTTCTATACTGTACATTCGCAACGTAGACAGTAGTATTAGGCAACTCACGCACAAAACCTCGCGTCGTAACACTTATTTAAATACTGGAGATGAACAGAAAAAATATGTTAAAATGACAAATCTATAGTACTTTAGTAAGTATTATACGTGCGTGTACTTACATAACATTTTTTTTGTTAAGAAAGGAAGCGTTGAAATCCCAAAGCTTCCAAGTTATGCAGGATCTCTACTTATCAAGTCTTCGACTGCGCGCCGGTGTGATATGATCCGATCGGATATGATCCGAAGCTACTCTTACCCGATATTCCATAGACTTATTCCAGGAGAATTTATAAGTCATCCCTGCGTATAGACGAAATTCTAGAAGAATATGCAAGCTACCGTAAGAACTAGTTTCCTTTTTCAAGATTTGCAAAAATAACTAGGAATGAGAAGAATCGCTAGTGTAACTGCTTGCTCATTTATACATAGTGATAATTGATAGGAACGCAATTGAAATAGAACATGCAATCCGTTGTGGTATAAGATGACGACGGTGCGACTAGACGTGTGTGGAAGTCCTAATAATTGTGATTCCCTTGACTCACACCGAACACTCAATACATAACTCTGTCACTTTAAAATAAGAGTCACTTTCCATTGTTCCCACTTTCCAATATTGCTACAAGCTGAAATCGACCTTCCCCGAATAAGACACAGTTTAAATATGTGAGTTGGATTATTTTTATTCCCTTACGTTATTACACGAGACATCTTTGCGAAGAATGGTTCTAACACACTATCCAGATGGTGATTGGTTCTCCAAATGGAATAATATACAGAATAAGATTTTTCGGTGAACAAACTACAAAACTCACAAGGTATGGGACTAGAACAAACGTACTACTTAATGGATTAAATAATGAAACTCAAAGTTGTCGCACTGACAAGGTTCATTTGTCTCGAGCTCCTTCACGATGTACTCGTAGCTAGAGACGACGGGAACGACCCATCAATCAAAACGACCACAAATTCTACCATGCATGTTTTTAGAGAGAATTCGTAAATATTCTCAACATATACATATCAGAAAGCGGCACGTGATTAGTGATGGCAGCACCGTGGTTATAATTAAATACCTGGCAACTTTAGCAAACGGTCTTTTGATGACCTTCTAGCATAGCTTACATACCGCTAGGATTACGCTCTAGAAAGCAATGGGTAGGCATTAGCTGTCAGCCTGGATATCACTAAGGGTTTCAACCGGGTCTAGCACAAGGCCCTTCTCGTGCAACTTACACATTACGTTCTTCCTAAGAAGTTATGCCATTAGACAGCCAGCTTTTTGTCTTGAGAGCATTTCAAAATCGTTGTTGACTGTTGTTGATCAGACATGAAACTCATTAATACTTGGCGTTTCTCAAGGGTCTTTACTACCTCCCACGCTGTTTATATTGCATAATAATGAATGTTACAGCAAACCAGTGACATCCATTTCTAAGCGGATGACTGTACGGGGGATGCGTATAACACAGGCCCCGCAAATATCTCTTAACCGCAAGTGGACGATAGTAGAATTAAAGTGTATCTGAAGTCGAAAACTCTCTAGAGCGGGTTTCAGAATGGGGTAGACTAAATTCACTGAAATTCAATCCCAAGAAGACACAACTTTGCATGTTTACCGCTAAGAAAACTCCATTCATCACGGTGCTTCAGTTTAAGGAATAGCGCACAGTGTTAGTAAAAGTATCGAAATTATAGCCATTATAGACCATATAAACATTAAATAGCACGCATAGTTCATGCGTAATATAAGGAATTAAAACTCTAATAACGAATTCCTTTTATTTATTATTATTATTATTAAAAACCATTCACGGAGGTCCAGCACCTACGGACTACTACGGACCTCTAGGGACTTATACTGATTAATACAAATAAAAAAAATTATTTCAATTTGTAAATGTCAATTACCCAGTTGTGGGACCTACTTATTAAGTGTTATAATTAATGTCAAACTGCTCTCCCATAGCTTTCCTTTATGATCTGAAGCAATACACATATTTGCAAATCTTGACCGCAAGTACGTGTGTCTTCTTTTGTCTTTATTGAGGATCATTAAAAGTCATTAACAATCTGCCCAAATACAACGAGAGCATCGTGTCAATTACTCGTTAATGGGATGAAGCCGAGCCAATAAAGTTCATACAATAAAATAAATGGGCCGTCGAATCGTGTGTATCGTTCTTAACAAAACCTTGACACAGCAGCCGGCGCGGCGAATTGTCGCAACTGAACTTATTTAATTGAATTGAAAGTATCGTTATGCAGTAACGGAGAGTTCCCGTTTTGTAAGTAACGTCACTCGTTACGAGCTCTTCGCGGAACTTGATGACTTTTAACGGCTCTAAAATTACTTTTTAATTAATCTTAACCACCTATCTTTAGAAAGCTTACATTTAGCAATTTGAAAGCGACTGGAAAACGGTCGAGATGAGGTCATGCTCCTAGTGAACCTTCTGACGAACAGACGAGGTAATGGAGCCTAATTCTGCCTCTACGAACGGTTCTCGTGCATGATGGTACGTATATTCGCCTGTTTCGTGGCTACTTACTTACAAGCCATTTCTACGAAAAAAGTCGGTATGGCCAACACAATGCAAGTTTATGTAACTCTTAGACGCAGATGTTCTCGCAGAATCCTCGGTAATATTTTCAATGTCAGTCAGCATTTTGTTCTACGATCACATTTGACCCACCTAATAACATAAAGTTTATGCTTCTTACAAGCCCTTGCTTTGGCAGCGTACAGCTGTAATTGATGATAACAATTATTTCACTTAATTTCGCTGCTCCGAGTTTCTCAATGAGTTCTAAGGAAGAGTAATGTTCACAATATTAATACTAGGATTAAGGCTAAATTGATTGTTCCAAATTTACAGACTAAGCAAAACTGGTGGCTCTTTTATGGGTAGATTGGTAAATATTTATAATAAAATTCTATTACGATTGACAGAAATGCCATATTGTAAATTTAATAATGGGGAAAGGTTATTACAAAGTTGATGATTACTTTCAAAGACTGCTTGGACATGAGTTTAATATTAAGCCAGTTTAAGTGCGTTCTGTAATCGTGAACAGGAAAAAAAACTCCTCGGGAGTTTCTTGCCGCTTCTTCTTCCGAGACCACTCACGGTAGGGATTTATTGAAGCGATGGCTTAGTTTCACGTTCGAAAAGTGTTTGTAAAAACCAACTTCGATTAAATATTATTTCATTACATTTCATTTCATGTATTTATTAATCATTTTAGTTGTTCCAAACATCTCATAACTCGTTTTTCATGAACACATACCCATATTTATTCCTCTAACTGATTGCATTTAGGGAATGCAATACCGGATACTGGACTAAGAAATGTCTAAGGTAAATGACGTAGTCGATTAAGGAACAAATGAGAATATTCTAAAATTGAGTTCTAAAATAATATTCTAAATCTGAGGAGTTACTTTCGCCTTTTCTTCACCTCGATGTTAAGCAAAGTTTTCGAAATAGTTACAGAAATTAAAAATTACATGCATAAGTATATTTACATAACGCCTTAATGATTAAATGATACTTGAATGAGTTTAAAAGAAGATCATGATGGCAAGCGAAGTAAAAACGAAAAATAATAATAATCGTCATTAAAATCTCTTCAAATCTTGAATTTTATCATAATTTATTTCAAAGTCTCACTGAGCATGCAGTGTCAAGCAAACACCTGAATCCCACGGGAATAAAAATGTCCAGTTCTGCAAATTTCTGGATTTATGTTTTCTTACGGGATTGTTTTTCCTAGTTGACCAATATTCAGGTCCACGAAGAACAATACTGAGATAATAAAGGTGTCACATTATTTGTGTAATAAAAAATTAACTAATTTCCTGACACAACGTGCTATGTCGGCGTATTTCAGTTTGCGGGTGGATGCAGACGGAGCATAGAACATAAATGCCTTTCGAAATAATCAATTTTTTGTAATATTTTTTTTTGTCAACAACACCGCTTCACCGTTCTACGTGGCAAAGTGTAATCGAAGTAAAACTCCATAAACCATGTACTTCCCTTGTTATGTTTTAATTCATATCACTTTATTAACTAATTCAATTTTTCCTCAGTTTGTCGTAGTTGAGGCACGACGGCTCATGGTATTTAAAAAAAATATTTCTACAAAAACCAAAGTCACTTATTATAGCATTAAGTCAATATAATACAATAGTTCGTACTTGAAAGTTATCAAACACGCCCTCCAGTATACAATTTCAGAATTATTTATATCTATTGATGACTGAGGGTATTTTGTTGTAAAGCTATTTAAATACAATATCACAGTCTAATAAATCTAAAATCTCATTCATTTTGGCTAACAAGCAGTTAAATGGTTCGTCGTGAGGGGCGAGCGGAGGGCATGTTTTCATGAAAAACGCAGTAAGTTTTTCTCTCGACGTCAAACGCGACGAACTGCTAGCGCCATCCTTAGCAGTCGGCCGCACTTATTGAAAAATTTCATTGTTTTTATCATTCTTTATAATCAGCTAAACATCATAAGAAGTGAGCTGAGTTTACCGAAATGACGGAGCACCACTTCAACCCGTTTCAAGATAAGTTTGATAAGTTCTGGTTTGGTTCACACGCACAGAGTTTTGCTTTCATAAAATCGCTACTATTGTAGTGCCGCCAACATGTACCACCATAGTCACTTTTATCGTGAGAATATTAATAAAATTTATTTATTTATTTTATTGAACCACCGACATACTCGTACTGTGCACTATTGCTACATAAAATATCATAATTGACGGTAACACATCTAAGTGACAGCACAATTACTCGTATAAGTGACGACAACATGCAAAAGGATAATAGTGATAAAGAGCACGTACATGACAGAGATATAAATAAAGAAATTAATTTAAGAAGACAATGTTTAAACCAAAGCATAAAATAGCTTCAAGTAGTCAGAGTAATTATGGATTTGAATTCATGATTATTTAAACATAATTGATACGGGAGTGAAAAATTAGTCGGGCAGAGTTTTAACAAGATCTTTTAATCGTAATCGAATACATTTACAAATGCTTGGCACAGGCTTATATTAGGCTCATCCCCGCTTTGGCTCGGCGGCGGGGAGGCTAATATCATAGCTCGATTGGCTGGCTGGCTTGCGGTCATCCGATTGGCTGGCGTGAGCTCTGACATCACATCCGTTACATAATATTAAATTTAAAATGTCAAAACAAAATTAATAATTAAATGGTAAATTAAAAATTCTGAAATTGAATATAGAATGAACATTAATTAGCAATTGACATACAAAGTTAGGAAGAGGTCACTATTCACGTATAGATTTTAATAATGTCCTTTTAAGCTTGTAGATGCTATCTGTAAAGAGGTCTATCTGATCAATTACTGCAGTTTCGCTGAATTATTTTATAAACCCGTTGAGAGGAGCGTTTTTGCCAAAATTTGATTTTAATATCGAATCACTTAAAATATTATAACACCTAAATTTTCTTGTAGTGTGTAAATGGTAATTCTGACCTTTCGAAATGATTATATGCATCTCATTTATGAATATTCGTCGTTCACTGACAGAGTACAGCAAAGCGTCTCTCTAGCACCCGCGAATCGTCCAAGTTTGTCGGACGACGTACGTTCGGATCTATGGATAGCTGCTGCTCTGAACATTAAACGGATCGGGAATAGTATAAGGAACATTATAAGCTCTGGCGTTGCTGATAGAAACCCACACATTACACACTAACAATACTACGCATGCACACACCATTGTTACTCCATACGTTCCATGTTGTACGTATTCCGTTGTTATTCGTGTACGTTGTCAATAGCGAAAGGTAAAATAAAAACCTTGTCTAATAATATCATACAAAGAAATCACCGAGTCAGCAATTAAAGCGCATTAAGATATTATTTTCATATTACAGTAGCAAAGCTATAATCATTAAAATGTACGCTATCGAGCCGATCTCCTTCACATTCAATTGAAAATTGACATCGGAATTGCACGCGGCGTGTCGCGATGTCGTTGTGATCCCACAGGCATCTGCGAAATTTGCCTAGTCTGTGGCTCTGTGGCACAAATATTAAAATTTATAACATAGGCCCTCGAAAATATATCTATCATCTTTGATCGTAGATACCAATATTTGCTACCTACTAAAAACGCACTATCATTTACCGATCATCTCGAAGATCCCCATGCCTGATATAACAACGCTTTTCTAATGTCTTGATTGATCGAATAGTTTTGAAAAATCGGTCGTAATATTTAATTGTATAAAAGTGTCTCTATACGAATCATTACTCGTGTGGCGCGCATCGTACTGCCGGCAGTTAGCGGCCAATTTGTCGTGTATTTCTACGTCGTGTTACATCTCTACGCATCCGACAGGCAGGACGCACCCCGGAACAGAAGTTTCAACACGTAACAAATACTTAACAATATGTACAGTACCGTTACATGGTTAGTTGCGATGTTACTCTCCGCGCTACTGTACAACATAACACAAACATGTATCGCCAACAATACCTGTACACCATTAACTTAAGTTTTCCTTCAGTTATGTTATGTTTTTGTTTCAGATGTGACAAGCTAATTTAAATATATGAACTAAATTACACCGTTCATTAACGCTCGTATAGACCTTGTTGTAAAACGGATGATTGGAATTGTATTGGTGTTATCCAATTTTTTTTTCAAAAAACAAATCACGAACAATAAAGACCCGTGAACTATAAACATATCTGTCTCGGCCGGGAATCGAACCCGGAACACATATCTATTTATGTAAGTGTAGCGTGGTGGTCACTGTGCGCGGTGGTGGTCGTACCGGGCCCCACGCCGTCGTAATGCAGCTCGTGAAGGTACAGCGTGCGCGAGTCCACGGCGTACAGCCGGCCGCGCACGCCGTGCTGCAGCTGCGACAGCGCGCCGATCTCCTTGCCGAAGTACCGCGCCTCGACGCCGCCTGTACACAAAACAAAATACGTTTCAACATTGGTTTACTTTCGTCGCAGATTTGTTACGTTTTGGTAGCTTAAAAAATGTCTTCATTGTTAAAAAATAAATGTATTTATTGATTAAACATATAGTACAATAACATGTCGCAAGGGCCCCTGTACTGGGTTGGTGACCCGTATTACTGGGTGCCCCGCTCGTCCACCGAGTACCAAATAATTTTAATTAAATACAGATCTAGTAAGAATTAATAAAAGTAAACGTAACTCATAAATATTTTTTTTTATATTGTTTTTTTTATATTGTTCCGGTTCAATGTAGTTCATTACTAGCAAAAATTTGGTTATATCATTTCTCAATTTAGTCTTGGTCAATGGATAAATATTTAATCTGCTGTTAATAGTGTTATACATGGAAGCGTCATGTAAATTGATTTCTATTAAATTTAGTTTTACAGTGAGAGATTTGGCAATTTTTGGGTCTTCTGCGTTAGTGTACCTGGTCAATGACGCAAGGTAACTGGGCATCGATTCTTTGAATAGAAAGCAATATATATAGTTGTCTTGTGGTAAGCAGGTCACGAGAATTATATAACTCGAAAGTAGGAAATCGCACAGGTCTGCTAAAGGTTACTTTGAGGAGCGCTCGTTGAGTTCTTTCTAAAGTTAAGAAATGACTCTTGCTGCTTCACCCCATACTGGGATGCAGTAACTCAATATGGATTGTGCTAAAGAAATATAAGTTGTTTTTAAAATGTGATGATTAGGTACCTGTCTTAGTTTTTTGAATACCCACATGAGCATCCTAATCTTATCACTGATTGAACTAATGATATTTCCAGGTAAGATGTTGATCGATAGTAACTCTGAGATATTTTATATGAATTACTCTGGTTATTTCATCACATGGACAGTTACATGATTAGGGTCTGCACACGTATGTACCTTTAAGCCAAAACTAATGTTGGGTAAGGTGTTTTTTCGGATAGAAAAAGGTATGAAATCAGTTTTTAATATAAGGGTCAATAAGTTACACGGATACGATACACATACTTGTACAAGTATAACAGGTACATTTCGTTATACACATTTTTATAATATCTTCAAGCAGTTTGTTACATTATAGATAAATTTATCACATTATATTAACCGCTAATAATTAAATACATTGACAAAAAATATATATTCAGAATTCCAATAACAAATATTAGCTACGTAAATGCGTCTTGATTATGCAACATCTACTAGGTACAGTAGTAAGAATGCAGCTTTCGAATTATAAGAGCATGGTCCTATTAAAGTTGATTGTAGGTAACGATAAGACACAGTGGTAAAGGTTGTTCCGCGTTCCCGAGAACACGTATCATTTACACTTAGTATCATTAAAAGTTGAAGATCTTCGGACGGCATACGCTCTGATGCCCTATCGGTCGATTTGACCATTGACTTCTCCAGCGAACCCGTCTGCGTTTGAGTGTGGGTAGTTATCGCCTAAAACATGACATTTTAACGAGTATTCATGAATGACTGACGCACACGAACGTCCTACAAACGGTTCTCACGAACAATACTTGTTACATTACCGCTCTATCGAGTGATCTCGGCGATCCGGAAGAGAGAGCGACTTTCTCCGGCGGTTGCGTCACGTTGCCCGCTGACATGTGCGTAACGGGGACATAAAGTACCGCAAAAAACACTTCGATGAAGGACGCTATAGCGCCGACTAGCAAACCCCAGGATCACACAGCTTTTAATTAATTTACTTTAAAACTGTGCAATTTAACCAAATTCGTTGACTTTGTTTGAAATACGTATAAACTCAAAGTTTGCTATGTGTTGAATGTATACCTACGAGTCGATGTCGATTTGATCAGAATGTGAAACAAATGATCGTGTAATTTCGGTATTAGTTTATTTAGTCTAGACTATACATACAGACTCAAAAATGTTTATCTATAATTCTTTATTCAGGTAATTCTGTGACCCTGTTATTAGAAGCATTCGCTCTTTCCCTTGCGTCTGTTTGTGTTTTGAAGCAGCCTTGCCCTTTATGTGTACTTGATGGCCAGTTGAATGTAATACAGTATAAATTCCATGAGAAAGACATAATCATGGAGAGGTTATCATATATTTCATGAAAACCTAATATATCATATCAAAATACCTTTGAAGCATCATCGTATATTAATGACAAGGATACCTGGAAATAACAATGCCGAAGCCAATTCCGCGTATGTGAAACTTACTTTTCCATTGCCATATATTGTTTTAAAGATGTGCTGAGGAGTTCCATTCGCCGTTTCGTCTCCTTAATGTTAAAGCACCTTTTTGTAACGTTAGTAGAAGCAAAAGCAAACCGGCGTAAGTGTATTTACAAAATACCTAAATGATTACATTATTTCATTTGTATTGTCATATAGACGAGGACCAAGAAATATGAGAAAAACAATTGTACGTATAAAACTTTAAATTCTTTACGACTTTAAATATCACCCAACTACGGACAAATATTTTTATATACTTCAAACATCAGTTATACGTGAAGACTCTTCTTAAATGACCATGTACCATCAGTATAACGAATTGAAGCCCGATGCGCAGTCGACAACTTTCGAGAGTGAAGAACGAAGTCAAGTTTTCCCACATTGACCGACTATCGCTGGGACATGCAGGTGATGCGTTCGAACAGAAAATATTTGACAATAAAAACTAAACACAGGACATTATTTCTTTTCACAGAACTTTCTGTGTGCCCCATTTATGAAGACGCGGCTGATTAATTCAGATAAACGAACAAAAAATTAATAGAAGCTTAACACTTATTTAAAACTGCGCTTGAGTTTTTTTAAATATCAAACTGAATGGTAACGTAAAAAAAGGTTATAGAGAATTAACACTTTGTAATCGCTTTTGATAAATTTATCAAGCCTAGCTTCGGGATTAGGTGTAATAAGACAAGTCTACGAAATATGGATCAATTTGCATTCTTCTGTGAGGGAGGAATTCGAGCATCATGAAATCTCCCACGTTTGGATTGATTACTTAACTATCCACCGATCGGCATCGAAGCAGCGTGGCCCAATCCCGCTCTAATACGAAAAGAAATCGTTACCTCGCAACGGGTCACTCATAATAAAATATGTTTCATCCCTCGATAATAATTGCCTTTAATATCACATATGTATTAATGTTAGATATAAAAATTAAACCTCATTGTCATAAATCACGGGTCACGCAAATGGAACTGGCTCAAGGTGAGCGCGGGACATTTGGCCGGGGCCGGGCCACGTGTGCACACCGTTCTAACACCCGAGATAGATAGATATCTATCTGTATACTGGTTACTGGTTATCTAATTGTATACGAGACCGAACCGCGACTTCGCTGTACGTCGAAAACTCGAAGAACATAATTCAGACAGCAATTTTAAATACAAGCAATTTTACACAATGGATTAAAGTATGCGCAAATGCCACTAAGTTCACACGTCATACAAATACATACGTATTCGAATAGGGAAAGTAACCAACACCTTATATTTATTAATCAAAAATCTCAAACGCAATCTCTACGTTAGTCGTGTACAATGTTACGTGTTTACGTCCGTGAAAGTAATCAGTCAGAATGTGACGGAGCCCTAAATGTCCGTAAGCTTATGGTAATTGGAACGGTCGATTCATCCCTAAATACAACTATAACATCTGAACCTTAGAGTTTTATTTCATATAACGAAGGTGGAAAAATACATATAGCAAATATGAAATCGATTATCGAAGGGTAATGAGATATGATTGGACAGTACAGTGATCTCAAACGTGACATACAAAACCTTGGCTTTACATGTAAGTTACCGTTAGCGCTACGACCAGCCTGTGAGACAAACATTAAGGCGCTAGAAATGTTGAATAGTGGTACACTATTCAAATTATAATTCAAATTCAAAATCATTTAATCATGTAGGTATTCTGTAAATACGATTGCTTTTTTTTGATATTCCTAGGCGTCCTTGTCATAAATATATTTATCTACACCATAATATTCTTTACCTATAAGCTATGTTTTACCGCGTCGCCAAAAAGGTGCAATAGGTAAATCACGTATCAACTTCGAAAGTTTGAAATTAACATTGAAGCTACAGTTAACGAAAAAAAAATCGATTTCAACTAAGTGTTGACCTTGTAAGAAAGAGTCTTTGTCCAATCAAACCATCAAATCCAAACACCGACGAACACTCAGTGTCACTTACGTATAATTTTTTTTTTATGTTAGAAGCCGACACACGAGCACACGAACCACCTGATGGTAAGTGGTCACCGTCGCCCATGTACATCAACAATACCAAAGGTATCACTAATGCGTTGTCGGCAAGGAAATAAGAAGAAGGTAAGAAAGCATGTACTGGCTCTCAAGCCCCAGCCGGAACACGACGAGTCGTTTGGCGGCTGACTCGAGCAGGAGGGTGGTAGCTAGCCAGGCAGGCTTCACGGGAAGATAAGAATACCACCATTAATATCAATGACTTAATAGTAATACTGATAATATAATATTTACGCGAAGCCCTATCATCAAGCAGGCTGGCTTCTGTCGCCTCTTACTTTTCTACCGGCATGAAATTGGAGGGAGTATTCTAGGCCGCCCCAATACGGCCATAGATGTTTCAACTCAGTCTTTACCCCGTATATAACTTAGTTACCAACTACGAGCCACACAGCTGTGAAACCAGGGACACGTCTGCAATCGTCATTATTATTAGTTACTTAGTGATCCTGCATATGAAACGTGCAGTCCCAGGGAGGACAGGAAGTCTTAGTGCGAGGGAGCGAGTATTTGGAAGTTTCAAAAAAGCAATTACAATATATCATAGAAAGTTAGCGAATAAAGAAAGTATTAATCGTCGCTAAATCTCTAACAAGAGCTGAAACGTGCAGATATTGACCACGTGTAAGTTTCACTCGCTGATGGTCATTTACATACGTGGTGACCACTGGAGGAGCGTGCCGGAGAGATCGGGGCGCCGCTTGGCGCCGTCATGCACGCTCATAACATGACCCTGTTGAAAGTTGCCACCGATTACAAATTGTAAGAATCAGTGTCGCCGCTTTTTTCCCAGCCGGCAACGCGTCGCTGACTCCTCGGGATTGCATTTCTTGGCCCGGTGGCTAATTTGCAGGCTATTACTATAAAAAACCTAATGATACTAATATATTAAGAATTTTTATTAAATAGTTTCGCCGTTATATATAGCGACCTCGTGTTATACATCGTTTCAGTGATCGCTAATTGCTGTAGAGATGCTCGTACGTTAAACGAGTGACAATCTCACGACACATGGTAACACGCGACCGTCGCCACGCGTGGTACTGACGTCGGTTGGGACCTTAGTTTGAACGTTTACCAAACAAACTATCGGTAAAAGTAAGAAAAAGTCAATAAGGTAACGAAGTATATTTTTAGGTATCCAGGGGCACCATTGTGGTTTGATAGTTGTATGTTTTTTTTTCTTTATTTCAATTAACAATTACTTTTCACATTTATAATTGTTTGCTTACTTTATAAGAATTTCTTTGACATTTTTGTTTTTTATAATAATCATAATGTTACATTTTATAATATTATGAAATTGGTTTCACCGTTCAAGAAACAAATAAATCGAGTCTAAACGTGCCTCCCCTGATCGTGACGCACCTCGCTGAACAGTGAACGAGACTATGACGAACGGTCCCGCCTGTCAGAGGTCACTGGGCCTTACACCGTTCAGTGTAATCACAACGGGACTAATCCGTGATAGCCCGTCTACTCCTTTGTCGGGTACTGACATAATTATAGGACCACGCAAGCTATGCTATGTGATTTAAATTATGTATAACTGACTGATTGGGCGAATTTTATTTGTATATTCTTGTATATTTGAATATAAATTTAATACTTGACTACAGCGCCACGTATTTGAGCTATCGACGATCGACTATGGCTGTGGTAATGTCGTACGCTTCACCTGCTATCTTTATGTCGACTCACTGCTGTACAAGCTGCACGAATCGTCCGTCTCTGTCCCTAGTCTAAGTAAGACTACCTAAAGGAGGAGGTAGGTGTTGTGTTCACTACTTGAGGGAGGGGGTAGACGCTTCGTTCCCCCACCACGTCACAGTGTACAGCGTGTACGCATGACACGGCAGAACCTACACTTATTGACAAACAACGATCTGCTCAAGCCCGGTATCTATGGGTATGCAAATGACAGCACAGTAGTGAAGAGATACCTTCCGAAACCTCGGGCCAGTAGAGACTAAAGAGGAGCCATGGGGGAACGTATGAGTCTCACACTTCGGGCAGTGTCGGAATGGGGCGATGCCAATCTTGTGAGATTCAACGCAACAAAAACACAGACATAACTCTTCAGCGCCAAGACGAGCCCGTTCACCTTGGCTCCTACTTTTCAGAATGTATCCTTGGAATGCACTGATCGTTTTCAATTGTTGGGAGTTGAAGTTTTGTAGAACCTCAACTTTGGTCGGTTCTGAAACTGGCGGTCCTTGCGAAGGTGAGACAGTACTTCACACCGAATCAACCATTAACTCTGTATAAACCTCAGGTTCGACCATGTGTGGAAAACTGTTGTCACATTTGGGCTGGTGCTGCCAAATGTTATCTATCTGCGTTGGACTCGATGGAGAGGTGTGCAAAGAGATTCATTGGTGACCCAGATTTGGTTAAAACTAAACTGCAAAGCCTTGAGGACAGCGGCAGGGTTGCCAGCCTCTCGGTTTTCTATAGAGTACACTTTGGAGAGTGTGCAAAGGAATTGTTACATCTAATTCCCCAATCACCGTTCCTCCATCGGACAACTCGACGGACGGCAGATATCCACCCTTACGTAGTGAACGTACCACCTGCACGGACGACGCGGTTTGCGTCTTCATTCATTATGCGCACTGCTAAGCACTGGAATAACTTGCCCGCGTCGGTGTTCACGGCTACTTACGATGTGGGAATCTTCAAGAGGAGAGTGAACAGGCTATTGATAAGCTAGTGCGTTCAACATGTTACACTTCATCACCACTTACCATCAGTTGGGATTGTTGTCAAGCATTAACTTATTTTATGCAAAAAATCACACTATAACTACATGCATCGACCTAAGAAAATAAATATTTGTGTAATTATAATGTCAGTCACTTAAATAGTAGAAAACTTTTGATATTGTTTGTAATTAAAGTAAATATGAATTAATTTGAATTAATTTTATTTCAGCTTGCCCCATATGGCTGTAAGCAGTAAAAACCCGCGGCGACCACGTAGCGACGGCGACGCTTTGCCGCGGCTGTGCGTCGTGACGACGTCGTCGACCGCGGACAGCCACACTCTCGCTAGAGAGTGAGCTGCATGGCCCGACGCTGGGTCACGTGATTGTTGCGTCACCACTCTCTTCATGCACTAAACTAAATATAATTACGTAATGTCCTAGCAATTGCGATAGAGCATTAATCTTTACGTAACGTAATATAATTATTTCTAAATTTTTGTATTCGCATTCAACTTATAAACACCGAAATTTATATCCGGAACTATCTTTGATACGCCATGCCATGTATATCAATAATAAACAACTTTTTCTGTTTGTTGGTTCTTGCAATCAATGCACTTTAAGGAAAAATTAATGTGTAACATATATGTTCTAAAGCCTAAACTAATGGTTTGAAAAATCTCCATCTTACACCCAGTGAAGTGAAGATATAGTAGCTAATAAAATATAATCACAACCGGTTACTGCACGGAATTCATCTCTATTTGTACATGCTCTATATGTGGAATATGCATGTAAAGGACTCCACTCATCATTGACTAAATAACTACATTCTCCTCTTGTGGTGCATACCAAATTTACATATTGAAATATGGCCGGAGACGAACCACGCTGCTATCAGAATGTTGAAATTCCTAAATAATGGCAACGTTTGCAAGCATTTCTAGCCGTTAATGATGTGATAACTAGAATCGCTAGTGTTAATACTAGCGCTCCAGCCGACACGGCGACACAAGAAATAAATTATATACTTGTAACTGACCTGAACTCCTTTTTTGACATAAATATGTACAAACGGTCGACATACTTATTTGTAAACTCCAATTGCAAAACTGAATGAAACTGAAGTCGATACTGTAATCGTATTCTATTTTGTAATTGTAATCGTACGAAGGTTCTCGAAGGGTTGACCGAAAACCAAAGTGGTCTAACAAAAAAGCGCAGGTATTGATAACATCTACCTTGAGCAAATCAGGCGACGCTCGTCTTATACCTTGGAAAAGTAGTAAAGCACGAAATCTCAGCCTCATCATGAAGTGGAAAATTAGAGGAAAGAAACCATTCTGAAGTGACGTATCAGCTTCGAGTGCAATTGCCAAGGCTTACAGAACAGAATTTGAAAACCAGGGAGAGAGTGGGAAAGCCCTTACGTTATGATTGCGGCGCAGGGGCGAACGATTTCGAGGAAGGAAATTTCGAATGGCTACACAACCCACTAAGATAAAAGGAGAAGTCTCCGAAACTGCAAACACGGTGAGAAGGGCCGTATACAGTGGTGACCTATCGAATCAAACAGGAAAATAATAGGAAACCGAAGATTGTTCACGTAAATAGGCTGGCACCATGCCATGGAGCGAACAATGTTCGGAATGAACATAACTAAGACGAGGGCAGTGTTATAAAGGTTCTCGAAGGATCGGCCGAAAACAATAGTGGCCATAAAAAACATAGGTAGTGATAACATCTACCTCGAGCACATCAAGCGACTATTGTCTTTATTAGTTTAGAAAAAAGGCGAATATAGCATACACGGTTACAACTCGTGTTACTTTGAGAAACACTGGTAACCACACCTACTTACCGGTACCGGCAATTACCGGTATATGCACACAGACGAATGCTAATGCGACGCCATGTTGTAAAACATTTAATCGATTAATACGGCACTGTCCGGATATCAACGTCACAATATTAAGCGACGTGAAATATCATAATCACAGATAACTTGTTTTAAGATTTCGCAAACTGCACCTTACATGCATATACTCGGTGACTAATAATATAATATGAACTTATTGTGTGTATATATATATATATAGGGAATATGATCTTAACAAGTGAAATCACACTAAGTTACAATTATTAATATTAAACGCACCAAAGTTTATATATGAAAAGGTTGACTGAAGATCCTGTAGCTCAGTCCGTAGTGACAAGTTTCAATTCCTCTTTATTATTTGACAGAAAATTTTCTATTCTCAGATCTCGGCGGAGAGCAATGCGCGGAGACGCGGCCGGTGTGATCGGTCGCGATGCGCCGACGTCACAAAAATGCGAGGAAAGCGACAGTGGAAAGTGATTCTGGGACGCGACGAGCGTAACTACGCTAGCTTGTTAGATAAATACCAATTGTAATAAGAATTCATTAAAATGTTTTTATTTTTAGCACCGTCAATCTTAATTTCGAGGTACTCGCATATCGTAATGGCAATAGTAGTGCTGTGGTATATTCTACATAGAGTGCGGTTTCAGTAAACTCACATTACATTGTATATA
Organism: Megathymus violae; assembly: GCA_003671415.1. Lineage (NCBI taxonomy): Eukaryota > Metazoa > Arthropoda > Insecta > Lepidoptera > Hesperiidae > Megathymus > Megathymus violae. The sequence goes on along the minus strand of PDGT01000066.1, from coordinate 1,255,646 downwards.
TGCGATATAAACTTTAAAGTTAACTTTATTGTGTACTAGCAAATTGCCTCCCTTCGCTTCGCTTCGGAAAAACTACCTTACGCTTAAAGATAACATCCGCATTTTTCTGGGTTTTTCTCGTTCTATCGATTACAAATACATACATATATTCATTAATTCATAACTCTTTTATTTATGGACGGATTGCAATGAAACAAACTTTAAGTATTAAGTGACGCTTACTGCAATATATCAGTGGAAACCAGAACTAAATCGGTTGAGCCCTTTCTGAGATTAGCGGGAATAAACGCACAGACAAACGGACAAAAATTCTAACAACTATTATTTTGGGTTCTATTGCGTTAATAAAGGCCCCTAATAATATTTTTACTCATATATCGTTTAATGTACAGAAATCGATCAGTTAGAATTGTATTCTTAGTATAGATTATTTATTTCTAGTGTACGAATATAAGTGTAACGAACACTAAACTCTAATTTAAATGGTGAATGTTAGTTACAAGTTCACAAGAACATTTCACTTCCAATAATAGACCGCATTTTTACGTAACCATTAATTAAATATATAAAAATATTTAGTTTTATATAATTATATTGTTACGTGTCAGGATCCGTAGGCCCGTAAAATGCTACAATAGTTCCGCAGAGACTTTATTTTACTTCACACACACTTCACAATCACAGATATACTCGTAGATCGCAGGTATTCGCTTCGTAGGGAGAGAACTCTTCACTTCGTATCCGGAAACCGAATACCCCCTGGGTGACCCTGCCCGCTATTTATATCGATGTCCGGACTTCCAGATCCTTCCACGCCCGTCGTTGAAGTAAACAATAACAACAATAATTCCCGGAAATCGACATAACAATAGCAGGTCAGGTAAACATCCCCATTTCGGCGCTCATGTATGCCAATCTCGCCCCTTTTGCCTGAGGCCTTTTGCATAAGACATTAGCCTAAAGTGACTCAGGTAGTTTTTATTACTACCTGTGTTTCACTTTTATTATCTTCATTGTTTTTAATGTAAGGGTTGGCCACCCTTCCAGAACCTTTGTAAACATGCCGACTTTCTCTTATCGGCTATCCTTCGAGAAACTTCGTAACAATATATAAAGCACACATACCACACTTACCATCGGGTGGCTTGTCTACTAGATTTTTGGACTAGATACATAAGAAGCCAATACATCAAATCAATACAAAAGACATCAACGTGGTCGACAGCTTACTACAAATGACGCGTACGCGATTTTGTCGTCGTAGCGCGACCAAACGAACATTACGTGTGCAACGCGCATCTATGTATGGTAACCTGCGCACGAGCTGTCGATCTGTGTTTGTCTTATGAGTGTACTACAGTAATTTTATGATAACTCGGTTCAACACGAATGGTCAACGATGAGAGACCCATTTGAATATTATGCACAGTACATGTGTTCGATGAGTCACGTGTGTGTGGACCGCGCTGTCCGCCGGAGACGACTTGTGCAGTGAGTGCTAATAATGTTAAGCTGCTATTTACAGTTCTGGGCGTGTTCAGCTGGATGCGTATTTTGATCTTTTGAACCTGAATTACTGCACGCAATAGTTATTTTACGATATCATGTAACTACCACACATATAACGATACAAATACGGCGTTTGATGGTAGTTATAAGGAGAAATAAAACTTAACGTTCACGCACTCGCCTGCTCCGTCTGTCGTGACATGAACTCACCCGGTAGAGTCACTGTCGCCCGCGCTACACGGTCGTCTGAACATTATACGAACGTCTAAAAACATGTTACGACTGGCCACGGTGACGTCATCGTCTTTAATTACCAACGCGCATACGGTCAACACGACCTTTAAATAATAATCGATCAAAAATATACAATCTCGGTGAGGCTGTAGATGGACTAAGTTCACGGGCATTTGCAGAGCTACAAATTACAGATTAAGAAGAAACGTCACGACACCGGCGCACACGCCGAATAGTCACAAGATGAACAGAGGAGATCACCGTGCCTCGTTAAAGAGATAGAACCGGCCGATAAAATAATAACTTATAATCGAACACAACCTCGCGTGACGGGCGTCCGTAATTACGTGTTAGAAAGTCGAGGCGAGAGGTCGCATTCATTTAAGAGGCATTACTCGGATCGACTCATAAATTGAAGAGGGTCACGGACGCCGCGCGCAGTGCTGCGGGAAAGCGGCGGCGCTGGAGCCTCGCGACCGCATCGTCCGTGACAATTAATGCCAGTACTGTCCGTTTACGTTATTAAGGCAGTCGTCGTGTGAATTATATATATATATATATATATATATATCATAGAGTTAATATACTAGTAATAGATACAGTGTGCGAGTGAGATTTCGAGCTTTACGGAAAATCCTACTTGCGAAAAAGAGATGCAAGAATATTTACCATAGGACTGTATTCAAACTATTTACTCTCCATTACTCTCCTGTCAAAAGTTGCTATTTGTTATTTTATTAGTTTCACTTCGATCTTTCTATATTTTATCAGACTAAAAATAGTAAACATAATGGTTTCGTGTTCAGTATTAAATTATAGGGTTACTTATAACAATAACCCAAACAAAGAGGCAATACACAGGTAAGTACTGATAGAGCAATACTACTTTCAAAATGCTTATTTCCATAGAAGTTGATCTTAAAATTATATAAATTAAGATTAATAATATGCAGTAAATACTCCATTTTATGAATAATAACTTATTTTTCATAATTATGTGTAAGATAAAAAGACATTGTGTACGTGAAAATGATACCGTTTCGTGAAGGACTTGCACAAAATCTATCGATAAGTGAATCATTTTTAAATAGGTATAAATAAATATTTTTTGTTAAAAGTAATACTATCGACTAAGATTGAAGCGGCACAAATTAAATTAGTAGTATAGAGCCCGGCGACCTCCAGTAGGAGAGAAGTGAGACCATACATAGCCACGTCAGGTGTTCGGTGTGTTTGCTGTTGCTGTTGAACTACAAGCAAGGTAGACAGGCATGTACTGTACATGCAATGGATGGATGGATGGGTGTAACCAGAATACAATAAGATTAACAAATTGACGCCCCCATAGCCCAGATGGTAATGATCCTGCCCGCCGTGCGAGGGGTCCCGAGTTCGATTTCCGGCCGGGGCAGTCATTTATGTGACAGATAAATGTTTGCTCTCGAGTCATGGGTGTCTGTAACGTCATATTTGTGTGTGACCATGCCACCCGCAGCTCAGGGAATGCTAGTGCGGGTGTGATTGTGTAAACGTTTATTTAATCAATCTCTTTAAGTGTCATTAATTGTTATTCATTAATGTTTTTTTTATTTTATTAACAACCTTGCTGCCTTTAACATTGTAACGATGTCCTTCTTGACAAGAGTCCAAGAGGAAGATGTTGTCAACAACAACTGATATTACACAGTGTATTTCAGAGTTTATTGTAACAATACAATATTGAAATTTGGACTACAAACTCGTTTATGAAGAAAAATTTGAGACTTAATATGGGGCCAAGTCTTAAACGATCTACAACAATCGTGTAGTGGTTGATGTGGTGATCGGTGACGAGAACTTCGCTCGTTAGCTGCCCGAAGAAAACACTGCACGGCCCTGGGACATTTTCGTCTAATTAAGAATACGAATACATAGTCAGTTGCGAAGCAATATAACGTATCATTATATACCCGTATATAACCATTGGTGAGCCTATTGATACATTCATATCTGTAATAATAACTGACGAAGCGCGCTGTATTAATAAAAATATTACTATAAACCACAAATATTGATACTGACATACATCGTAGAAGAGCGTAGATGTACCGAGCTGGTACATTGTATAATTGAATACAATAATTTTGTTACAGAAGATAAGGAGTGGGAGAGATGATGGACACGCAGGCATCTGTTATTGTCATTAACATGTTTCTCTGCTTTGTAGATCGTTTCATCTGTTTTTTTATTTTTTGTACCCCGAAAACGAGTTTTAACAAAGGGCACATTATATTCTCGACCAACCGGAACGCGGTCGGTGACTAATTCTAAATCGACAAGTTTTGATTGTTTTATTTAGATACGCATACTTCAATTTTATATATGTACCTAAATATGCGAAGTAAAAGCTAAATCGCATGCTCAAACGATCGTTTGTTTCGTATAGTACTCAGGAGGGATTGGAACTACTCTACTTAGTACTCGACTTACTCTTGTACTTAAAGCGACGTACTTTACGCCAGCGTCACTCGAAGCAGATGTAATACCTAATTTGTTTGGCTCCGAAGAACCACAAAAGGTTCTACCCACTTTTGGCAGAGTTCACTAAGGATGGCCAAATGTTACCCGATTGAGTGCGGTTTTCTTTATTATGTTTGAATTATGCATTAGGCACAACTAGTAAAAGTTTGCGAAGGTTGCGCCGTCCGACTTCACCGGCGCGTTCCGTTAAACGGGTTCTGCAGACTGGAGGGAAAAAAAACATACAAAGATTGGTTTGTCGTGTTGATGCAATATTTGCGGTAGCAATTTATTTCTGATTTGTAAATGACAAAAATTAATTTTTCTTTGAAAAGTAGTCCGTTACAAATAGTATTATTGTTAAACTAGACAACACAACTTCCACAGTCAATGTCATTTGAAATTCGGGTTTGATGAATTCGGCCTTCGATCTGACCGCGACATGTTTCTAAGCGACAATCAACACAATGGTAGCAGTCGCTGAGAAAGACAGATAATTTGATAACAAGACAAGAGAACTACACTGAGATGAAGTCTACATGTGGTATAATTATTGAAATGTGGCTCCGAGTGTCATGTTCAAAACAAGGTCAGAGTTGGCTTTAACATGATGGTAACGCAAACACAAACAACCGCTAGTATTGACTGCGTAACCAGCCCGCGCAGGCAAGGCTCGCTTTTCAGGAGAGCTACACATACTAGCACTTATGTATTTCATTTAACATATAATAGGTCTTTACCTATGAAATTGCCGTTCTGCTGTACTGGCCATTTCAAATCAAAATATATATTTTTTGGCTGATAATTCTAATTTCAAATTAATTTTATTTTTAAAACATGGAATTATTTTTTCTAAAATCGTCATTTGTTTAATAGTTCGTGTTTTGTTTTCAACGCATTCCAACATTTTTCGTCATCATGGATACGTTAAAAATTCGAGTAATTATGGAGTATGAGTACCGTCGTGGCAGCAAAGTGGCACGCAACATCAACGACGTTTTCGGAATGAACACTACAAACGAACGCACCACCCGTTATTGGTTTGCCCGCTTCCGTTCTGGAAATTTTGACCTGAAAAATGAACCCCGTGGTCGTCCGAAAACTTTGGTCGACAATGACGAATTAAAGGCGATTGTGGAAGCTGATGAAACTCAATCTACGGCTGAATTAGCCGCAGCTTTCGACATTAGCATCAAAACAATATTGGTCCATTTGCGTCACATTGGCAAGGTAAAAAAGCTTGACAAATGGGTACCCCACGAACTTAATGATCGCCAGCGCGAAGTACGCGTCAAGACGTGCCTTGCACTGCTCAACAGGCATACAAATGAAGGAATTCTGAACCGCAATGTTACTTGTGACGAGAAATGGATCCTGTTCGACAATCGTAAGCGGTCAGCAAGTTGGTTGGACCCTGGTTTAACACCCAAACAATGCCCTAAACGAAAACTTACCCCTAGAAAAGTGATGGTCACAGTTTGGTGGACTAACGTGGGTGTAATTCATTACAGCTTCTTACCAAACGGGACGAGCATTACTGCAGATGTGTATTGTAAAGAACTGAACACAATGATGGCGAATCTCGCACGTCTCCAACCAGCTTTGGTCAATCGTTCGGCTCCACTGCTCCTGCACGACAACTCGCGACCTCATACTGTACAGCAGACGGTCTCTAAGCTACAAGAGCTGGGGTTGGAATTTCTCCGTCATCCGCCGTACTCACCAGACCTTGCGCCTACAGATTTCTACTTTTTCCAGAATTTGGATAACTTCTTGGCGGGAAAAAAATTAAATACCCGAGAGGCAGTACAAAATGCCTTTGAAGAATTTGTTGCCTCCTGTCTAGGTGATTTTTTCAAAAAGGGTATCAATAAGCTACCAATGCGTTGGCAAAGATGCATTAATTGCATGGGTGATTACTTTGATTAATAGAAATAAAAAATATAGAAAAAAAATACGCTTAATTTATTTCATGAAAAACGGCAATTTCATAGGTAAAGACCTATTGTATCCGACAACCAAGTAGACGGACTGCCAGATGCCAAGTGGTCACTGCCGCCTACGAACGTCTGTAACACTGAAATCATCACATGCGTTGCCGGCCCAAACGAAAGGGGAGGCGGACGGGAGGAGTTGATGAAAAGGTCAGTGGAAAACTATCTGACGACCTCCAGGAGCTGCTTTCCGAGGACCGATAGCTCGTTGTGCCCTCCGATGTCGAGTACCGTAACAAATTTTAACAGAGTTATCGCATTAAATTCCTTTTCAATATATAAATCTTTTCACAACCTCTGGAACAAAAACTTAATAAGCGATTCACACCGAGCGGTTTCCCAACCGCCTGGGAACGTCCTCACAATCCCGCGTAAGCGCGTAACGTTCCGTCACGGCGCGACGCCGTGATGCCCTGACGTGACGTGACGTAACGATTGCAGCACGTTACATGTCTCACGTTACACTAACACACATAAGAGTATACACTTCTATCATACTTCTGTCACGGACGAAACAGAAAAAAGATGACAGAACAATAACGACTGTATTATTGACTTGCAACGCAGTTTGCAACATTTATTATTATGTTCATCGATTAATAATGTATGTATATTGATAATGTTTTTAATACCGCTTTCTGTATTTTAATACTTGCTACAACGACCCAGGTTAAAGTAAAGATTATATTAAATATGTAAAATTAAGTATTATAAATCACAAGATCATGCTCAATTCGAGCATTACAGTTGTGATAACACAATTTGTTGGGCTTTTGTCCGCACGGTGGTGGTACCAGTGACAGATCCGTTAGATGTAAACTACAGGGCACGTCACTCTCACGGAGAGAATCTGGAGCGCTCTACATCATGTTGCTTCATTGTGTATTCACAGAGTGGCTCGTGTTCACTGTTCGGAGAAAACTGTCGACTAACCTTGAGATCTTTGCAAGTAATATTTGACGCCGATAGCAACGTTGGTGCCCTCCCCCCCTACCCTGCCTCATTACTCCATCTACTTTATCAACTCAACAAGTTGTCTGGAAGAGATCGCTAATTAAGCGATAAGCCTGTTGTACCTAAAATGTTGTATCTAAATTTTTTATATAGTACTTTTTGGTGTACAATAAAGAGGATTTTGTTTTTTTGTCGACCTCCCCATGCACGTTGCATACCCAAGTTCATGAAGTAAATCAAGAACACTCGTATCTCAACCTAGAATGTTCCACTGCTGAGCTCCGATCTCCTCTTAGAGGACTTCGCTGACCGAGATCGGGTTAACACAGTTTACATACATTTCAGAACAGCATGAACGAACAACTCTCAAGTACGTATGTACATGGTTTTTTTAATGAAGCAAACGACAATTAATTTCTACTAGGTACATAATTTGAAAATTTCGGCGATGCATGCAGCAGTAACTAGACCATTCGAAGGGCGACTGAATTTGAAACTGGAAAGCGAGGAAACAACGTTAATATGCGATTAAAATTAATTTTAGTTGCAAAATTGTTACGCATCATAAATCTTGGTTTTTTTCAATAAAGGATACTTTTTTGTTAGGCAACGTGCAACGGTAAAGAGAAAAAATCCATGCTGTTCGTCGGTGTGTGTACACTATCACAATATATCTACAGACGGCACGGAATCGCGGCAGAGGCCTACGGTCGTTATGTATACGCTGTACTGTGACGTCGTATTGCAAAAAATATAATATTTATCGTCGACCTAATCGATGTACCACATTTTAATAATTGAGAATATATCGCCCGAATCAAAATTAAATACATATTAAAGAACAATAGGTAAGCGGTTTTACTACGAGGCGTAACAGAACAACACATCTCGCTAGTTGACTCCAATAAATTATTGATTGTGAAAGTTAATTCAGAATATCGGCCTGTATTCGGAATTTTGGCCGAATTGGGGCGGCCTAGATTAGTACCCTCAATCACATTCTGGCAGAACAGGGTGTCGTAGGAGGCGACAGAAGCCAGCCTGCTGAGTAGTAGGGTGTCAAATAAGGATTATATTATCAGTATTATTATTAAGTCATTAATATTATTACTGGTATTATTATCTTCCCGTGAAGCCCGCCTGGCTGCCTGGCTAGCTGCCACCCTCCTGCTGGAGTCAGCCGCCAAACGACTTTTCGTGTTCCGGCTGGGAGCTCGAGAGCCAGTACTTTCTTTCTCACCTTCTTCTAATTTCCTGGCCGACAACGCATCAGTAATATCTTTGGTCTTGCTGATGTCCATGAGCGACGGTGACCACTTACCGTCAGGTGGTTCGTGTGCTCGTTTGTTGGCTATTTACATACATTAAAAAAATATATCGACAGAAAACGGTTAATATTTCAAAGGCCTTCAATCTTAATCTACTACTGAACATTGGCTTACTTACTACATGTCTAGAATTAATTCATTAGGATCTTTTCCGACTGAAAACTCGGCCTGCACTAATCTGACCACAATTTTGTTAATACGACATCTTCATGTAGCAATCTGTTGCGCTGCTGAGCCGCAGATGAATTATTGTTCGTTTATCTGTTTAGCTTGTATTTCCTATGTGGCAATATTTTTTACAACTTAACAATACACGAACTAGTTTTATTTCTTTCTATATTAAATAATACTGTCTTAAGTCTATAAACAAAAATTAATATGTATAATTATCAAACGAATAACCGGCGCTGCTGGATACCCATTAATATCCAACAGTGAAACAGTATTAGGTCGTTGTACCGGGAATGTGAAATTAGAGCGGTAGGTAAAAACTTGAAACATTAATTCAAATGCAGTAATTAATCGAATTTAACCGTAATTTATATTGTAAAACGTGTGTGGAGCACGTGTACACGTGTTGCCGTTCAGCCAACGAGCAACGGCTCTTAATAATTAATTACTGCTTCTGTAGGGGAAAGGGTAACTGCCGAATACTGCTAAGTGCTTACTGAGATGTATAAGTATTGAGACGTCAGCAATTGTCATGCTGACACACACCGGCAGCGACAGCGTCAGTTTTAAATGTAAGTGCCTAATAAATATAGAAATACTAGTTATTTCAGAAGTTTATTTTAGCATTTTGAAATTTATTTATAATATTAATTCATAAATGTATAGATATATTATTCTTTTTAATATTATACTTATTAATAAAATACTAGAATTTGGGTCAATGAGTCATAATACGAATATTTACTACAAAATTAAATGTACAGACAGAACCTAGAGATTTATACAGTAGTATAGATTTATTGCGTACATCAGTATAAGAATCATTACACGTGTAAGTTCTTGTTGATGTTTCGCTGAGATATTGATGTTTAACCGATCGGATCGAGGTCTCTCATCACTTGAAAGTTAATTTAAAATACTCTTAAATTTTTACTCTTAACGACTGTATTTGATAAGCGGTAGAAAGTGTGACATTAAAACGGAGATATGACGAATGAGCAGCACAAACAAAATGATAATCATCCAGTTGATCTCGGGAAATATTATGACTTTGTTGTAAATGGCAAGCAAGTTAACAATATTCTATTTAGATTTCCTTATAATAGACGAACATATATGAGGAATGACGGCGAGATACAAAGGGTTTTGCTTGTGGCACAATAAAGTGTATTGTATTCATTTATTCAGGAACACTGTTAGCGAGTTCCCAAACCCCAAAGTAGCGCGCCTGCCCGGGTATCTTGGACGGAATGCCTCCTTTGAAGTGGATTTCCCGCTTAAGTTGGACCGCTTATGATAAACACGAGGGACGGAATTTTATGCTGTTTTCAAAATGTTATGTCCGAGATTTAGATACTTATATTTTTCATAACATACATTTATAAAATTGGCAATAAAGAATTCTTTAAATCTGAATTTGTCGTTTCGGAGCTGTTTCACTCAGAAGACCGTGATTGACGCTCTATATATCTCTATAATAATATAATAAGGTTTAAACATGTTTCTGTTCTAACAAGTCGTAGTCGACGTTGTAGCCCAGTTAGCAATGACCACTTCCCGACCGAAAGGTCCCGGGATCGCAAATATTTCAATTCAATGTCCACGTCCTAGCAATAACCTAATCTAGCGCCAGGGGTGTGTAAACATTTATGTACGACTTCTTAATCTCCGCATATCGGATAGTTCGCGAGTGGCGGTGTGTGTGTGTGTGTGTGTATCGGACCGGTGCAGGTACCGTTGTCATCTGACCCAGTGACTGCGCGGAATGCCACACCGCGCGCCCGCACGCCGCGCTGCCACTTCGCTCGCTATTTGAGCGCGCCGCTCTAGTATAGAGGTGGTCCCTAATAATATCAATTCGCCTCAGCCGGCGACCCGGCGCCCGAGACTCTCCGCAACGTATTGACCTGTGACGAATGTCAGTGAATTTGTTGTTCTTCATTGCGTATCAAAACAGCTGCAATTTCGTTGCAGGTTACGACGCATTATAATAAACATTTGTTTCTACGAATAACGTCACAGTACACATAGTATTTGAAACACATTCAACAAATAAAATTCATCATAATACAGCAAGTACAAATGCACAAACTTTTTTTTTATGTTAACAGCCGACAAACGAGCAGACGCGCCACCTGATGGTAAGTGGTCACTGTCGCCCATGGACATCAGCAAGACCAAAGGTATCACCGATGCGTTGTTGGCCAGGAAATGAGAAGAAGGTAAGAAAGGAAGTACTGTTATTGTTTTAATATCAAATTCATAAATTTTACAACTATCGTACATCGACCGAACTGAAAACTTAACACGCCTAGCTCGGCACGTGCCATGAAATATTCCAGAAGTCGTATAGCCGTTCGTCGAGTTCCGAAGTCGGAAGAACTTCATCGTGTTTTGGCAAAGCGATGTGCGTTGACGTGTGTTGAATACATTGACCGTGTGTCAATGTGTGACGGTCCCTCGCCGTACTCACTCTGCCAGGTGAAGGTCGAACGGGCGACAAAACTAGTGTCTAAAGTAAACTAGGCCTGTTTTATCAATAAACAAACTGTAAGTCGGACAATAACGTGTAAATAAATAACGTATAATGAATGATAATGCCAAAAATTGTATATCTACAAAACAATATATTTAAATTACATTTTTTATTTAAATAATGGCCATTTACAATGCATTTATTTTTTATATGTTATCTGGATACCGATGACGTAATTTTAAGGCAAGGTTGTTAACATACATTAAGACGCATAAAGCGTAGTATTAACAGACATACAAAAAATATAAGTTGTAGGGGGAAAACCTGCAATAATTTAAAATTAACAAATGACCGTTTTTATTATACCGCTGACAATAATAACAGTATAAGGAATGAACCAGATCCGACCTCGTAACACAAAAACTGTTTGTCTGTTCGTCGGCGGTCCCTCACCTCTGCGATGATGGCCTCTACCACTACCACTAGCACCATTACCAGTTACGCCGTTAAATTCCTAATATGCATATTATGTATTGTTTGTATTCAACAACACACTTTCACACAACGACGTCGTTGTGTATTTGGATCGGCAAACTTATGTTGTCTTGCACATTAAACAGAATACATATAACATAAAGCACCAGGATATGCCATATCCATAAACTGATATGCCACATAACAAAAACAGAAAACAACTTATTAATCTGACAGCAGAGATATGCAACATGGGGTACCACAAGGAGGCGTTTTAAAGCCTCTATTATTTTTAATATAAATTAATGACCCACCGTATGTAATAAATAATCATATGACTTTATTTGCTGAAGAAGGTACCATTTTACATACATGCAAAAACAGTTCTGACATTGACCACTGTATTAACAGCTCAATGACATCTATGATGATGTGGTTTCAGTAATAATAATTTACTAATACATTTCAATAAAACCAAACTAATGAATTTCAAATAAAACAATGTAAGGGGCAATGACACTAATGTGGTTATTAATTATTTAGGGACTCCAATTATTGAAACTGACAACACCAAGTTTCTAGGATTGCAAGTTCATAATCAAATGAAATCGAAAGCACTTATTGACGATTCATGTAAATGTTGAGCAAATTTTCGTTCACACTACGTAATCTACGCTATAATTGTAAGCATCCGAGCTGTTTTAACAACGTACTTTAATTTTAATTTTTAGGGAAATGACACTGATAAAGACCAACATTATTACCACAGGAAAAATATTGTAATATGTATTGCCTTAAAAAAGGAAATCGTGCAGAAAATTTTTTTTTAATCTAAATTACTGACCCCACCGAACACTTATATTTTTTCGTGTTCAAACTTTGTCAATTCAGACATTCAGTTCGGACACGAGACCGGGGAAACAGTTCCAATTACGAGTGCTAAATGTGAACGTACTGTCTCTTGCATGACTCCTCTTATTTCGCATAAAATACCGAAAGAAATATAACGGGTATGTTAATGTAAGATATTTAAACATAAACATCAAGATTTCTTGATAAACAAAAGTTACTATTCAATAAATCAATTGCTAAACGATACTGAAATGAAGTCATATGGGTCATACACAAAACAGGGTCTTAAAAATATTATTAAATAAAAGTTAGTATATCGATTTCAATTATGGTATTTTTTTAAGAAAATATGTTTTACAATATAAAAACAATATGATC
>PDGT01000066.1:1217675-1242161 GCA_003671415.1 Megathymus violae | reverse complement strand
ATAGCGTAGACAGACCTACTAAGTTTACTTGGGAGAACCGATATATGCGCGCCCCACTGAAGCTTACTATCTAAGGTGATACCTAAAAAAACTGTGGATTGTTCCATAGGCAGTGATTCGTTATTTGATTTAAGGATTTTGCCTACCTTCTGCACATTTGGTAGTGCAAACTCTATACATTTCGTTTTATTAGCATTTAGAATTAAGTTGTTTATTGTAAACCAATGCGATACATGGGACAAAGCACTGTTTACATCGTCAAAATTTAATTAATTTTTTTAAATCTTAAATATTAAAGATGTGTCATCAGCAAAGAGTACAATGTCCGCATGTTGGCTAATAAAATACAGCAAATCGTTAATATAAACCAGAAAAAGGAACGGACCTAGAACAGAGCCCTGTGGAACACCCATTACAATAGACGATCCCGGTGATTTGGTATCATTTACACTAACACATTGAACCCTACCCTTCAAATAGGACGCAATCAAATTGAGAGCATTGTATTTGACGCCATGGTGACTAAGCTTAAGAAGTAACGATTCGTGCTCAACACAATCAAATGCTTTGGACAAATCGCAAAAAACACCTATAGCATTCTATAAAAAATGATCTTTGAATCAGGGTTAGGTTAGGTTAGGACTTCCACTAACTTTAACGTTTTAATTATATCACTATCAAAGATGCCACCTCTCCCTAACTAACACAGCTTGTATGCAAAGTTCCGCGAGCTCTTAGCCAACTGAAGTTGTCGGTGGTTGCGGCGGCTTCTCGCGTCAGGAGCGATGCCGGTGTGGAGCGGAACGACGGGATCCAATTTTCCGCACGTTACGAACATAAATTTCGATACGGTCAGCGGCCGGGGCTGCTCTACGTAGTACTAACGGCGGCGCGACCGGTGAGCAAGTGTGTCGCCCACTATACCGCGTTGTTCTACTTCCATTGTTCTGTTGTAAATTTGCTAAATAATGCTTTACGCTGTTCAGATGACATACCTTTCTAGTTATTAGTCGGACGATGTACAGAAGAGAATAAATACGGTCATAATAGAATGTCACTTCTACTCGTATGCGGATGAACGTCGTTGATTGAATGAGTTCAATAAGTTTAATAGTTTATGAAATTTTAATATATACTAGAACTTAAACTAGCACTACCAGAACAATAATAATACAAGATACAATTAGAAAGTGCACTTTTAAACTCACACACAAACTCATTACAGCTGAGTACAACCGTAAAATGTTAACATTTCATTGATAACCTGCTCCGTAGGCCGCACAACACATTAAAATTCCTTAACGTCCAGTTAAAAAAAAACATTTACAGTTACAAACACAGACAATGATTATGAACAGTTCCCACTGCGCTCGCCGATCTCCCAGCGAGACCTCGTTAGGGGACGAACGCAGCTTCTTGTCAATATACATAACGTAATGAAACAGAAAGTGTCGCGTAATGACGGTTTTTGTGCCGCTCTTATAAAAATAATGAGTTGGGAAAGAAGCAGCGCACCGAGCGCTCCGCGGACCGTGGCGGGCGGCGGTCGGTGCTCTTAAATAGCAAATAAAAGCAGTGCCTACACACACACACACACAACGTTTCTACGATAACAGAATGTCCGCGTCTAAGAAATCGCATGAAATACCCACCACCGCCTATGTACATCTGCAACACCCAGGGACCTCCGAGCCATTAGTGGCCAATAAGAAACTCGTAGCGGGTAAATCCACTTATATGCGATTAACTATTCTCCGACATGGCAACCGAAACAAGCTAATTAACATTTATAAACTCTACCGCCACGAATGGGTCCTATGATCAGTGCGGTGCATAACGAGCAGAAGAAGTAAGTTCGGATTCATGAAGGAGCTTAAAATGGCAGTAAGATGTATACGGCACAGCGCAAGTACCTACTGCACGGCAAGGTGATTCTGTTGCGGCACAATTAGAACAACCGCCCCATTACTATGAATGTTTTCCGCGTTGTGTTAATAATTTGATCATTGTTTGAATTAAATTTTTACGTCATTATGTACAACACTATCTAAAATCTTCAATGAGTCTAAATTGTCATTTTATTGTAATCAATAAAACGAGGATAATTATAACTGATATGCCTCAAAAAACTAAATTCAAAGCAGGTTAGTTTCTGCTGTCGCTGTGTTTGCTGAGTGAAATACATAGATTGACACGAAGATAACTCATATCCGCAAACCGAACTGTAATCAAACCATTAGTCAAAAGTTATCAGAGCTACCTATCTAGTAGCTACTAACGTGAATGTTTTAACTTGAAGTGTATTTAATATTTAATAACACAATTACCTACCAAGACGTGAACACGACAACATTTACACAAATGCGAACAAACTTTTTGCTGTAACTACTTTTTATAATATTTCAGAAAAGTTTTAAACGCATTTTTGTAGTAGGGATGTTGAAAATATATATGCATATATATGTATATGCCATTGATTATCCTTTTAATACGCAAGTTATTATTACTGATAATAAATATAATGCCAAATGAAAGTTACTAAAAACAAGTGTCAATATCGAGAATCGACCGCACCCTTTAATATACTCGTATATACCAGGACGTACAACGGGAAACCGATTTTCTATCGCCCTGAGAGCTTCAGGGTAGGAGCTTGGGAACCAGTACGACCTTTAATATTGAGAATGTGGAATGAGAGCCCACAAAAGCAATAAGTATAACATTATTTACTTGTAATACGTGCGTACATCAATTTATAAAGTTGCATGCGTCAGGACATAATTTAGGAACATAAAGGGCCAAATTTCAAATCACTATCGCCTCAGTGATGAAATCAGGTAATGGAAACTTCCAAAAGATTTGCCATCATCCTCCAACGTGTGTTCCGCAATTTTCTTCTTTGACAGACGACTTGCCGATTATATAAATTTGAGGTTTATCATGCAAAACACTCAGTCGGAATATTCAGTAGTTAACAAAGCAATGTTTTTGACAAAAAACGTTGTAGATGTCGATTTATTGTGTAACATTGTTAAAGCACCAGTTATAAACGCTAAGTGTGCTTTATCTATTTATTTTTAACTGAGGCAAATCGCTTTGATTTATTCGATGATACACTTCGATATTAGATTTTACAAGCTTCCCTACCATCGGACAGACATACATACGTAGATAGCTCATCATACATTATGCATAACATTTTCATCATTAGCTTCGTGATATATCCACTTTTAAAACTGATTAATACAAGTACGAGTAGCATTTAGCATAACGCAAGTCAAACTCCGCGGTCGCTTCGCGGCCGAGGCTAACCGGTGTCGACCGGCGACCGGCGCGCGGCGCGGCGGCGGTGACTGCACCTGCAGCGAGATTCTGCTTAGATTATCTTGAGTGCGCTTGCGAAATATCCCGTCGTGGAATATTTCGACATGTTTGTTCACAGTTTTCGAGTCGCCGAATGGAAAGTTAATACGGAATGTATGCGATGTCATGTGTGAGGTGGCTCCTGCAGAAAATTCAAATCAGTAACTTTAAACAGGCCCGTAGTGTCAATCGATTACTTTTTTATCTGTTTTCGAAGTGAGAAACCTTCAAAAGGTATCTGGTGCCGTGGGAGCGACACCGGGTTATGTGGGATTTTTACCGCACTAAAACCCCTCCCGGTGACAGTCCCCAGCGCTACGTACAGGACTCCAGGATCTCCAATAGAACGCAACCGGAATCCTGAGCGCATGCCACTTCGGGCTCTGCTCGGGATGAGCCTTCGCTCATCCCCATCCTTCTGATGTTTACGGCGGAATGCGGCCACACATACCATCGTCTTTTTCGAGGTCGCTGTTTGGACGGTTCGAGCTCCCACCCTAGCGCACATCACCGGAAGCCCTCGTTTAATCGCCTCTTACGCCAAGCAGGGGATACCGTAGCCCTATCCAAGTCCCGAGCCACAAGGACAACAATCGATTACTAACAGAAAATCAGCTTTTGATAAATTAATGAAGTACTTAATTTAAATGAAAGTTTGTTAGAAATGAAACATTTACACACTCACACCCCCGCACTAGGACTCTGTGTTACGGGCGGCATGGACATACACAAACACCCACGACCCGAGAACAAACATTTACCTATCACATAAATGTCTGTCCCGGCCGGGAATCCAATTCGGGACTCCTCGCTCGGCAGGCAGGGTCACTGCCAACTGGGCTATGGGGTCGTCATTAATTGCTTCACGGTATTTACTGTTAGCCAGCTCAGGCCGGTCGGCGAAAGCTACCTTCCCCTCTCGCTGCGGATCGAACCTAGCAGCGAGACAGCTGGCTACTTCGTGTACCCTAGAGCAGTCTCAAAATTTCCGCGACAATATAATGTACCTCGAATTTTTGCGCCCGAACCATTTACTATGAAAATAACATTTCGCATACAGTATTCGATCAAATGTTTTACATCATGGAGAATTCTCGTCGGTGCTCGCGAAGTTTCATCGGAGTGCCTCCGCTGGGAATCAAATGTAGCCGAAGAAATTTTTTGTGGGAAAACGTCGGTTGAATATGGAAAACTACTCTGTATGGCATGCCGCCGTTTGTAGCAAGACAACTAATTTAATATTGTATGTCACAGTTGGTACACACTCGTGGTACTCTGTAGTAAACACAGCAGTAGGAGAACGCCGGCCGCCGCCGTGCCGGCGAACTATAATTTAGTTTGTGTAGTTTATAGTTTAGGACGTCGCGGAAATAAAGGTTAAATTATTAATGTAATGTTATGTATATCACAAACATGTTTATTACTTGAATGAATCTACCTGCCCTTTTGCCATCGATGTAACAGAGCACGTCGCGTGTATATATATATATATGTGTGTGTGATAACTAGGGTTGTTATGGGTATGACATTTCGGATCTGGATACGGATATATGAATAACATTTTACCGGTTTCGGTAACGGTTACGGATATGAAATTAGCTTGGATTATCCGATTGTTTAGGATAATCTCGGTTACCGATATTAGATGATTTACAAGATGGAAAAATAATATAATGTATTTATAAGGTTTAATTTTATTTTTAGGTATTATGTGATATTAAAATCACAGAATAAAACAATAACCTTCAAAATTAAACAATAAAAACTGTCTAAAATGAGAACGACGCGGACAGTGTGTCGGCTCGGGCGGCGAAGCCCTGCCATAACGTTTTTCATTTAGACTCTGCACCTATCCGAACGATTCGATTACGGTTTGTGATACATTTTATTTCCGTTATCCGATAGCTCGGTTACGGTTGCAGAGCTCCATAACATCCCTAATGATAACCTTGCACTTCTGCACTTGCACCGCTACGGTGTGAATTGTTGAACAACAAAGAAACTATATTATATTATATTAAAACCATAGAATTAGACCTATTTCTGGACACCACACGTAGCCTTAAAAATAAACTTTTTGCAATCTCTAAGAAAACCTGAAATTTGATTAAATTGTTTTTTAATTTAAAATTACTATTCTAATCTTTTCATTCACCGACTTCAATATTTTATTATTTTATAATTCAGAGGCAATTTATTAGTTATTGTTTGTAAAATATTTTAATTCCTGTTCGATTTTGTTGAATGTTAACTTAGTTTTAAATTTATGTTATTAATAGATCGTCACTTTTTATGAGATTTAAAAAGTGTCTGGTGTCGAACTCGCGTGAATATGTATTATCTAACCTGTTGTATTTTAATATGTGGCAATGGACCAATTTAAATCTGAACCTGATAACCGACAATGAAACGTCTCCTTATGCTAATAGGAGCCGTAGTCCGAGACATAAACTCATGGCTGTTAGCTTCTACGAGATATTTTGCTGTGTTCGTGTGTAACTTACTGGAAGGTAGATACTAACGGCACGTCTCATAGCGCTGCTTGTCGGAGTAGAACTTATCCAAAAAACGTAAGGTGACTTCGACAAGCTGATAATGACATGACTGTATAGATTGCCGAATAGTACAAATGACACTACATGCAGCATTTAGTGGGAGAGTGCCTTATGGCTTATGGTTACCGTGCAATTTCAAGAAATAACATGTTGATGCCGGTAGACCAATTAAATTAATACATTTCGTCAGGATACTTCACTGAATAAGTAATTCCAATGATAGCACTTCAGTGATTATTAATTAGAATTTAGAATTAATGTTTAAAGGAAAAAAAGTTACATTTTCAATATTTACAAGCAACATACTAGCTAGGGGACATCGACCGAGATACTATTCCTCACGTCATCATGTTCAGGAACCTGGTGCGAATAATACTACGTTTCTCTGTATGCTTCTCTTTGGGTACTCGTATAGTTCACTGTAACTGAATCAAACCTTAAACTGTCAGACAAATGTCAAGAATGGCTTTACGCGACCGTTGTAACTCCACAATAATTACACCACAACTGTCACACTCCTCGCAGCTGAACTCGGCGTCTCTTTAGAATGAGAATGTTTAAGCAATAGTCTACTATGCTGGACAAGTGCTAATTACCAAAGTCTACACAGACCATAGAGGCATAGATATTCCTCCTTATAAATATAAAAAACAGAATAGTTGACGTTTAACTTTTTGACATCTAATCAGGTATAACACTAACCAGTACAGTACATACTCACATAGACTCATACATAATGTCGAATTTATGATTGCACCCTATTCCCGCTGGTCGCTCGCGCCCCGCGCCGCGCGTGACATTACAGCGCCCGGCGCCAACTTTCCGCCGAATTGTGCTTTTTGCACTAGACGCAGACTACCTACTGCATTTGTTTTCTTTATGTGACAGTGATTAAGGCATTAAAAATTAATTATGTTCGGTTAAGACGTATGAATTTGAATTTATAATATTGAATTTATTTTGTGTACCCGAGAGGAATACTTCAAAAGATACAATTACCCAATTAGCCAACAATGAGTACCGACGAAGAAGTAGTTAAAAAGTGTGTTTGCATTTCACGCACAGTAGAAGTAAAAATTACAGAATACTACATTTCCTGGGAGTAAGACGAATGCAGAGTACCAGGAGTAGTATTATTTTACGGTATATTTATTAATTTTTTCGCCGATATTCACGACAATATTCGAAACTTGTTTTCGGCATGCTCGAATTTCTTTTTATAAATGTAAATAGTAAACAATGTTCGCTATGACACCTTCAGCCATGGCTTCGTAATACGCAGATGCACACACACGTACAAACAAAGAACACACGTAAAAAAGACAATGCAATAAAATAATTCTTTTTGGTACACCACGTAAATAAAACAGGAAAGAATACACACACACAAATACTAATTAGACATAAGCGATCGGTTGTCGAGTATCGCATCGAGCGATCTCTTCTAACAACGGTTTTTCTATCAAACGAACGTTGTTCTATCAACAATAAGAAATAATTAGATTAGAAGAGAACAGTACATATTGCACGTGAACGAGTACGAGTGAGAAGCAGAATAAATAATAGTCCTAATAATCTAAAAGGTATAATTTTCCCGCACTAGGATACATTGTCCGCGGCCAAACAAGTAACTTTGAAACCAGTCCGTTTCGTCCGTTTAAATTCCACGTAAAATTTCGTTATATAGCTATACGTTAGGTATAGTAAATGATTAATTTGTAAAGTCATCAATAATGTTAGGAGTGATGTAGTCGTACAGTGACCTAGAAGAAAACTAGATTGGAGAGGGTTCAGTAGATTAATTATGCGGATAAAGGAAAAAGGTAAGTTGCTGCTGAACTATTTTATCGAGCACTTTTAAAAGGAAGTGTAGTATAGAAATAGATTGGTAATCAGCAGACAAGAAATTGGACTATTGGACAAAGAGAAATTATCAGGGCATCTTCCCAGGCTAAAAGTAACGTATTAGAAGAAATTAAATAGTTAAATATTGAAGTAACGATCGGAACAAAAATTTTAATTAAAAATCATTTTACGTTTCACGTCATCGCTACCGATCAGATCAGATCGGATCGGATGAACATAATTTTCTTTCTAACATCATAATCAGTAGTTTGACTACAAATGAATGCAAAAAATAAGGAGCGTCGCCGATGACAATAAGATGTGAAAAATGTTGGTTAAGAATATTCAAGTTTAGATCCGTTGAAAGTAATTTCTTCGATTCTTCCCGACTGCAAGAGATCTTAGAAATTTCCAAACCTAGCTGCATCTTCAACTGCCAACATTCTGGAAGGTTGATGTTAAAACAAATCAATACCGTTTAAAACTGTATTATTTATGCATTTATCATATGACAATACTTCATAATGCAAATGGTTTGTACGATTTTTGTAACAAATTCGAACGTCGGGAACACAAGACAATGCACACGTCTTGCATACTCACGACACCCTGAGCCGAGGATACGTGACTAGTAAGGACTGGGAAAGAGCGCTAGTGCCGTCCTTCGCTGATCACTAAGTTAAAAAGTAATATAATTTTGGTATCGTAGCTGTCGACATGTGCTGCAAAGTATGACAAACAAACGAACAATCGAATACCTTATGTGAAAAATCTCACAATCTAATCAGAGGATAATTGTTTGAAGTCTTCATTGTCTTAATTATGATGGACAAAAAGGCAAATTCCGAGAATAGCAATATTTCATTGTTATGACAATGTAAAATCTATTCCGTTCGTTATAATTGTGTGCTACGAGCCAACTCTCATAGCTCTCGGTCTGTTCGGCTCGAAGGATCACTGCCGACTGACCTAGGGGTCTCATTTTCTGGCATTAGCCGTCAAATTTGCGGACGGTATGGTCGATGGTTGCCGGCCTTAGTTACACATAAATTAGTATAAATATATTGTAACAAATTTAAATGCTACGTCATCGTACCACCAGGAATAAATTGGGTGGTACAGAATCTAATGACCTCTGAAAGCAGACCAGATGCGATAGCCTCCTCCGTTGCTCAACAATACACATTAAAAGCGGGGGAGATTGGCCTAAGCCAGCTTTAGCTTCACAGTCATGGATGAAACACCTTCCAACCCAGCCAATACAACAATCTACGGACGTCGAATAACTTGGTAATAGCCTTTGTTGTCGATGAATGCTTAGCACTTAGTAAACAAGCAAATGCCGCACCATAAGAAGTATCGCAACACGCTTCGTAAGTATCATTTATTCAGGCAATCCTTCGATTACAAAATACGAAATGTTCGATACCTTTTCAAAGATTGCGGCCCGAATTGCAACCTGAAACATAAAGCTCAAGGCGGGCGAGGGAATTGTTGAATAGGCAATAAATAACCACAAGAACTATCTGAGTGAGCGTCATTCAGCACCGTCTGACAAATGATTTAACCCAATTAATTCACTTTAGTTGAACACACACAAAAATGTGAGATGCGATGTCCACAAGAAGAAAAGTGTCAAAATAACATCACCAGGTACCCAAATCTCTGTTTTAAAACCTTCTCTTTCCTAATTCAGACTTTTAAATTAGAAATGGAATATGTGCTTCGTTAATATTTGCAAGGAGCTCCGTTGCCTTTTTTTCGATGATGTGATGTAAATAACATAGTCAAGAGCATAAAATATAATTACTGTAGAAAACATAACGAATTATTTAATAATTTATTTTAATCCAAATGCCAATATGTCAAATAATTTGAGTAATACTTATCAATGCTTTTTATCAATGCTTTGCAATAACAATGAAACAGTTCGAGGCTTGTACATTATTCGATGTAAATATTTACAAACATGTTCAATAAATACATTCAGCTAAGTATCGACACGTCACCGAGAGTCTAAATCCGAAAAACCATTTAGGAGCCCGCGGCGTTTTGGACTCTTGCTGTACGGTACAGGCTGATGCGAACTGCATTTATGTTGTATCCATCAAACGGTTAGCTTTCGTCAAACTTGCGGTGGAGAATTTTTTTTGTGTCTTAGTACATTTATTTATTTTGCGGGATCATTTCACAATGATATAAACGACTCACTTTTATTTTTACATGATCAAACTGGTTATGTAGTACTGAGTAGTAATAGTTGAAAGGAGAAGAGCCGCGCGGTAGCCGAGCCGGCGTGCGGCGTGTCGCGACCCACCTACCGACTTACCGACCCGATTCTATTACCGTTAAAAAACATCTGTATAAAATGTGGATGGACCGAAACTACAGACATACATAACGCACCCTTAGAATGAAAGTGACTTAACTCAAAATTTCTGAAATTCCAGATTTTACTATAAATTTACTTAAAAAAGCCTACTCTAAAACCCCATGGTGAAAAAGAGCCCGAATTATGAGTGAGAAAGGGAAAACCTCATACATCAGTGACTTTAAATTTACTCAAGACCATACATTTTTGAAAACTTTCATTCATTCTAAGGGTGCGATAAGGCAGTGTAACGACTATTAAAAAACATTTATTTGACAGATTAATGTTTGTTCTCGGTTCATGGGTGTTATTATGTCATATTTGTGTATGTCCATGCCACACGCAACACAGGGAATCCTAGTGCGGGTTGCAAGTGTGTAAACATAATTATGGCAATAATAATTTTGAAAAACGAGGCTCCACGAAATTTTTCGTGTCCATCACATAAAGTACTTTTCATGACAAATGTGAATTAACCTTCTATTGGTCCCGTGTTCGCTTGCATATTTTTCATCCCGACTTCCTCATGATATATTACAGATTAAAAATTCAAAAACTTAATTCATATTTATCAGCATCAAATGTTCACATATTTGATGGTATTAGTTATTAAATTTAAATTTACTTACATTTATTGAATTTGTCTACAAATTAAATGTTAATGGTAGTTCGTAATGATTTCATAAAAAAAAATTCTGGTTTTATATTATGTTACATGATATTTCATTTTTTGAAATATTTGCATAGAACAAATAAAGATTACAGAATATTAAATGAATATATCTTCTTTGCATACTATTTATCACTCAGTACAAAAATTAAATGTTTTTTTTTTTTAATTTTGGGCAGTAGCTTATTATTTATAATGTTTAGTAAACATTATTTTACATAAACAAATGCACAACATACCTATGAGAAGCAGCACCGCCGCCGCCGCCGCCGCCCCTACATGCATCACGATTGTTTATTCACTATCAACAATAATATTAAAGCACAATTAGTTCCGCCCTCGGCCGTCGGCAC
This sequence comes from Megathymus violae, assembly GCA_003671415.1. Taxonomy (NCBI): domain Eukaryota; kingdom Metazoa; phylum Arthropoda; class Insecta; order Lepidoptera; family Hesperiidae; genus Megathymus; species Megathymus violae. The sequence goes on along the minus strand of PDGT01000066.1, from coordinate 1,231,004 downwards.
ACGCGGCGCGCTCTGACTCTCGCGCAAGACTCGCCGTCGGACGCTGCGCGGACTAGTTTTGCTGCGCGCGCGCATGTGTTATGCAAAACACTTCAGCTAACATGCATGGTGATAGGATGCTGAGATCTGTGATGCCGGGGATCAGTCAGATATACAAAACCTTTCTATAACTAGACACATCGTACTTGCAGATGAGGAGTTTTTTTATAAATCGAAAATCAATTTTATTGTCCTCCAAAAATATTAATAAGCTATAAGCTTTTAAATTATTAACCTATTTCAAACTATTAAAACGTTTTGATTATCTCCGCTCACCAAACAATATTAAAATTCTGTTTGTTGTATTATAATAATTATAATTCTTTGCCTTTACGTATTACTTGGAGCGTTTCATTTCCATAATATAAGGAATTATTCCATTTTTATTAATCAATTTTATTTATTTATCATGGGATGATAAACAATGGTTAATGATTATTGTCACTAGTGCCTTTCTGTGATGAAGCTAATCAAGAAGAACTTTGCGGTGACACCACTTCCTCCTCCGAGACGTACTCGTATTCACCGCTGATGAAGAATAACTGCGTGTCGAGTAATAGCCATTTTTAGTGTGTTTAATTTGTCATCATGTCCCAAATTAGTTGCCGTATGAGGGGAAATATCCTTCGCGTGGGTTTTCCCGGTTAATTGGTCAAAAGAGTTTAAGACACCCTAAAGTCTTTTAAACCTAAAAAATTATAATTTGTATTTTGTGTTACATTTAAAGAGGAAGTACTATGTTGTCATGTTTCCCCATTTCAATTTATCCTTTAAATTGTAAAATGTAGCCATTTGCTACATTTAACAGGCGACCTCGAGGTAAGTGGTCACTGCGTCCCATTAATGCAACCAAAATTAGAGGACATTGAATTTTAAAGTAGAGAAATCCGTCATGGACCACTCTCCACTGCGAGGCGGTAGATAGATTGTGGGCGATAGATAGATTGTGGGCGATAGATAGATTGTGGGCGATAGATAGATTGTGCTGAACACCTGCCAGGATCACTCTTGCGCTCTTGGGCTCTTGCGTTCTCCGCGATCCTGATCTTTACACAGTCCTAATGCAACTCGTAACTCGTTACTTCGTAACTCCTGGTAAATGTGATGAAACACCTCTTAACATTAACTAAGTATACCCAGCTCTGACACTCTGAAACTAAACAACGAAGAATAGGTCTAACAATTACCAGTACCCTGTTATACTTTAAAAAGCCAATTCACTGTTGACCTAGAGTCGTCCACGCTGTAATGGGATAGAAACACTGACGCGTATGCCATTACAGCTCGTTTGTTTTTAGAATTGTTATTGAAAACGTATAAATAATTCACCTTTAATGCTACTAAGTTGTTAATTCCCGATCCAAAGTATCTTCTTGTGTTTGGAGAGCGGCATAGCCGGCGTCGGCTCTTGCGCATTACGACCGAGACGTTACGATAGTGTCACACTATAGCTGAAGTTCCTGCCGGCTACTTTTGGAAATGAAAAGAGTTGTATCGATCCTTAAGTTGAAAGGGAACCTTGCTCGTGTTTCACTGGCGTCTGGCTGCCGACCGACAAAGGAAACCACCCAATTTAATGACATCGGTACTCCTAAATGATAATATAAAGTTAATGGCATAAAAATTTAATTTTTAACAACATTTAATACCTTTAAATATTTTTTTGTTGACTGTTCAAAATCTCACTAAAGATTCTAAGCATAATCTACATCTACGAAGATGAGCCGGATAGTAATTGAAATTTAAGATTATAATGAACATTATATTGTATTAAATCCCATCGATTTAAAAGTAACTAGCTTACAGCTGGTAACAAATAATTCATACCTATATTTTGAATGGTTTTTATATGTTGGTTGTGGGTAGTGGCCACCATCTTCAGCTCCTGCGGTGTCTACGTGTGCGCACACCTTTATCTTAAGAGTCGCGAAACGCGAAACAATACAGCACGCAACTCTTTACCGTTTGCTTTTCGTGTTAAAGAAATTACGACAGAGGTGCCCGTGTTAGGAAAGCTTTAATGCGTTGTTCTAAGCTTATTTGATGAGACATTATATCGAAATAATTTGGATTACGTACAGTACAGCGGAGCCTTTGTGAAACATCAGTCGCAGCAGTCTCTCTGTACTAGCCGTTTTTAATAAATAATGCTAATAAATCAACGTTTACACACTCACACCCCCGCACTAGGATTCCCTGTGTCGCGGGTGGCGTGGTCATACACGAATATGGCATTACAAACACCCATGACCCTAGAACAAACATTTATCTGTCACTTAAATGTCTGCCCCGGCCGGGAATCAAACCCGGGACCCCTCGCTCGGTAGGCAGGGTCACTACCAACTGGGCTATGGGGTCGTCAAATATATTATTATAACTATATATTTAAAATATAATATAAAATTATAATTGCTTTATCATTACACATTTAAACGTCGACGAGGCTTGCGACTAGCGATAGATCTACGATGGTGCACTTTCACTGCCAGTCGAATACTTATTATACTCAGGCCTCGTTAGAACGTGAGAACCGCACCGTGCTTCCCCAGGGCTCAGTGCTCTCCCCGCTACTATTTTTATATCGTATACAAACGATAGTTATACCCATCCCGAAAATGCTATGCAACTCTTCCATTTCACCGACGACACTGCCCTCTATTAATCAGAGTCAGAGGTTGGAATCAGTCCTCACCAAATTCCAACGCTCAGTCAATGAGCTAGGAGATTGGACCAGGAAATGGCGCATCTAGGCCAACCATGAGAAAAGCTCCGACGTCCGCTATGAGCATAAGCTCAGCCGTGACCTCGATGATCCCCCTGTCCGATTATTAAGTATCCCTGTCCCATGGAAGCGAACAGCCAAATACTTGACTGAACTCAATCTGCTACAAACATTTTTCGGTTTACTTCTGAAGGAGTGTAATAGCTAACCACGTATGTAACAACTTTACCATCATGTTTTATCAGGTAATATTGGAAACTATAACGACGAAACTATATCGACCTCGGTCAATATTCTCCGGGTGACAGAATTTATTCTGCATTCCAAAAATGTATTTAGGTATCACAAGAAAATTTAATCTGTTAGCTAGATTTCTCTGGCCATGGGGATTATAAGTATGTTCTGTTTTAATATTTAAATCAAGCATCAAAATACTTAAAAAATATAACAGCAAATTTTTTTACGAAAGTACAGTGCTGCATAAAACTAAATTATAATTTGCTTCTGGAATCGAAGCTTATTTTCAAACCAGAATGTAATTATTAGTCGCCCCTGAGATGAATCTACGTGGTGAAGATTACATCACCGTTACAAACCTAGTGACCGCACATCACATATGTACGAAGATTTTTAAAAGTCAGTTCTGTGCATAGAACTTATTGCTATTATTTTTGCCGCTATCACAACGACTGCAGCTATCAAATTGTCCACTCAACACTTCATTGAGTATTTTATTCGATGACTTTAGCTGCTCGTAAGTTTTGCGATGCGTACCAACGTTTGTTATGAATACCTTTTAGGATTGATTACTGACGGAAAGCTATTTAACGAGGGATTTCCAGGAGATAGAAACGAAAATCAAGTGATTCTATCTATAAATTATTTCCACCAATTGATTTTTTTGCTTGACAAGATTGCAATTACATACCTACGTAAATATTATCCCATAAGGATTATGGCCGTACTGGGATGCCATAGAATACTCCCCCCAATCCCAGGCTGCAGAACAGGATGTCCTAAGAAACGACAAAAGCCGACCTGCTTAATGGTAGGGCTTCGCGTAAGGATTGTATTATCAATATTATTATTAAATCATTAATATTATTACCTTTCCGTGAAGCCTGTCTGGCTAGCTACCACCCTCCTACATGACTCAGTCGCAAAACGACTCGTCGTGTTCCGGCAGGAGGCATGAGAGCCAGTTATCATTATGTCATTAGAGAACGTTGCTTTCTCTTGCTTACCAGGCTATATTACGGCTGTAGGTATATATTTGTGTCACACGCACACACAAATTGTATTCCCTCGTCGATATGTTGTAATGTGTACAGTTTAAACAGATGCAGGCGGCCCTCGCTTATTATGCGGCATTAATCAATCTCTCATCGCCATGTATTTATGCTAACGCAGATTCGTCCATGTTTCTGGAAACGAATTATTTGCGTAAGTGATTAACGAATATGCAATTAGGTACAAATGTGTACACAGTAGATAGAAGGACGAGAACGAGGTTAGCCCTGGTCCGCGTGAGCCACCTGCTATGCCGTGAAGCTCCCTCTGACCGATAAACGGTTGCAGTCGCACACGTTGATCGCGGGTATTTCGCTTCGTAAAGTGAACTCTTGGCTTTGGTATTCGAGATCCGGAGGATCCACGCAATCAATCAATCGGAGGCAGCTCCTGAGGACGCTGGCCAATCTGTGGGGAATTCGAGCCTCGATGAAATCGTTCATGCCTGGGCAGTTCCTCGAACGGGTCAAAAGAACGCTGGTAGCAAGCCTCGCTGTTGAGCGGCGTGTATGACCCACGCGTGGTGCTGCCCGCTATTTTATATCGTTTTCTGGAATTTCCGGAACTTTCTACGCCTTATAAACAATAGAACATGAGGCTTTCGCCCTTTTTGACATAAGGGCGAGAGTTGCCTAATGTGCTCGACGTAGCTCATATCAGTACCTGGTTTTTATGGCCACTACTGTTTTCCGTCGAACGTTCGTAACATTCTGTTCAAAGCAGCCCTTTTTTTTATCCTATATCTTGAGAGTAACAAATTCAATAACTGTATTTATTGGCATTGAATTTATTCTATCATTAGAAATCCGCCCTTAGTGTTCTTTGGAAAATTCCGCCGGTCTATTTCCCGAGATGAAAAACGTTTAAGTCTCCGTTGTACCGATAATCAGGCCTACCTAGGTATATTCAAATTTCGAAACAGATTCGACCCGTTGCAATTTTGCTATTTGTATAGATTGGTATCGCTTTATCTCATTCAGATTTTACTTATGCCTCCGTTAAAACTTACTAAAATATCTAGACAACTTCAGTCTGTTATAACTTTATATATATAGTGCTGACAAGCGCCTTCAAAGAAGTTTCATTTAAGTAACATGTATGAACGACGCCAGCGAGACGTTCTGTTCGAACCGTCAAGCGATAGGTAACCAATATTAAAAGGTCGCCGAGGCCATTTACCGTTGTGGATGTATGGCGCAAGCCGCCGGCCGTTCTTACCAACTGACATTGCCAACACATTCAATTTCTCCGCCTGCGTTTCCATCGTCCGTTGCTCTCTAACTACATAAATACATAATCGCAGGATTGCAGCATGTCCGTCCGATGGCCACAGTTCGCATTTATTAACTCCTGCTGCAACCCTTTTACACTGTCTTTCAAAATACATTGCCTAACTAACTGCAGTCATGGATTTACATTGACTACAGGGTCCAATTACCATTATGCCGCTGGTCTATTTGTTTGTGGACCATTGATGTTCATAAAAAAATAAAATGCTGAGCCTCATTCAATAGTGGTTATTGTCGCACACACTAGTAAATGTGAATTGCGACTGCACTGTAAATTGAAACAAAATTGGTTGGTCCAAAATATACTTTTATAATATTTAGTATGAAAAAGTAATACATTAATATTTTTTAATCTGATCTTTCCGTCCGATTTTACTTACACCTTATTAACAATTGTTATTTTTTCAAGGTAATCTAAAATGGTAACTCTAGAATGAATCTAGAATCTAGAATGGTGAGAGTTCCCCGAGAGATTTACTATGTGATGCGATAGTTCGATGCGTATATACTATTCATATTTGGATGATTTTCATTTGTAATATAAATGAAGTTATGATTCTAAACAATCTAAAGTTTTTATTTTAAAATACTGATATTTTACAATTCACATTTAGTATTCATATAATAATTATTACTTTATATTTATTATGGTAACATTTGCAATACATCAAAATATTTATACCAGCAAATCATTCGTTCTTATTTGTCCTTAAGTTATCATCAAAAGTGAAAGTACTCTTATTCTATTGGCTGATTTTCATACCCAGTTACCTACGTACCAATCACAAAGCGACCTTGCCAAGTTAGTCGAACCAAATCACAAAATGAATCGAATAGTACGCGATATACACGAATCATGAATCAAGTAATACTTTGAAATGTCAGTCGTCAAGTTAAGTCAAGTTATTTAATTAGTTATAAAGGTATACGTCATGAGGACGACAGCCGGAAGCAAAGTAAATCGTCAAATCCGTTTGCGAAGTTAAGTTGTACACGAACTGTAGAAAATATTTTTTACAAATGAGCTTGTGTGAACACATTTATTAATAATCACAATCACTTAAAATATGATTACAATATGGACTGTGTTACTTTTACTTATCGCACAAGGTAAAGCGCGTAAATTCTGACATATTTTCAATTTCGAATGCCACTTTCTCTCGTCCGTTCTATTTCAATCGAGTATTGTGTTCGATTATTTTTATTTATATTCCAGACTGCAACTCCCAAGATGACGAAGGACCTTATAAAGGAAAATATATTGGAAAACTCAATTCTTATCACCACCAGGTAATAATGTACATTTTAAATATAACATTTCTTATTACTTTATAATTTTAGACAATAGTTAACCTTGTGAGTCACTTGCTACAGTTCTGACCATTCATGTTTAGGGTATGTCCAGCACAGGATAGGAATCAAATTAAACATTATATTTATGAGTCTGAACCAGTTCTATTATAATAATCTGCTGGAAATAAATTATTTTAATTAGGTATCATAAGAATAAAAACCTAACTAAATTTTTATTGTTATAATTTTCAAACTAATAAATGTTTATTAATATGATTTTTTTGTTAAGCATATGAATATATTTTCATATGTTTATTATGAGATGAGTAAATCAAAGACATGATTTTTATTTTTATTAGTGCATAAATGAGCCTTATGTTCAGTGGTGGCTGCCTGCAGTTAGTTCATCTATTGCTCCTGAAATATTTCGCCCAGATGCAATATATATCTATTTAGTTGTACTATGCTATGCAAACATCCTTAGTGATTCTGAAGTCACATCAACAATTTATGAGATAATATATGAGTACTTGATACATCATTCATGCACTTGTCTTGAATAAATACATTCTGTCCATTATACATTGAATTTAAATTATGAATATTTGCAATTAACCAGAAGAGAAGGAAGGTTTACCAGAGGACACAAATGCTAGCAATAATGAAATCAGAGGAATATTCTGTTGTGACAATATTGCCATAGGAGCATAAGAGCAAGACGGCCAATAGGTGGTTATCGCATACTTCAGCAAGTCCCTATCGAAACCAGAAAGGAATTATTGTATCTCAATGTGAATTACTAACTGTAGTAAAGAGTCTTTCGTACTACAACAAGTACTAACTGGATCACGAGTTCACAAATTGCACTGACCATACTGCTCTAAAGTGGCTACTTAAATTTAAGAACCTTAATTGTGAGATGGAGTGTGCAGCTTTCAAGCATTCAATTTCATAGTAGAGCATTGCAATGGAAAAGTTCACTTGAATGCAGATGCTTTATCACAATGACCATGCTCTGGAGCTGACACTGCTTGAAGCATGGAACAAAGGATGAAGTAAAGGTCATGAGGACACATGAACTAGATAAGTCTTGGAGTAAAGAATGAATAAATCAAGCTAAAAGGTAGGACAAAGACCTTACCCTCATCATTCAGGGGAAAGTATGAAGACTGAGGCCACTGTGGATTAAGGTTTCGAAACACAATCACCAAGGCTTCCTGGGCGCAATGCTAAAGTCACATTCCAAAGAATGGAGTTTTATACAGAAGATGGGAACTACTACACGCGAAGGAACAAACCAGAAGATAGCTATCCCTAGGAGTGAGATGGCTTACTCACTGCAAGTTGCGCCAGCCAGCCAGCTCGTCTTCAATCGGACGGCCTGGTGCAGAGATTGAACCAAACATTGGAGAATCACTCGGTAAAAGTTGTTGAGGGTCGGTTGCAAGCTTGAGATCAGTACATTTAATGATTACGGAATTTTTTAAACCTGTATATCCTGGCACGTAACAATAATAATGTGTTTTTGTTCGATCATAAATAAATTATTATAGCATTTGTTTCCATCCAAAAACCGTCCAATATTTCTCTAGAATCATGGATGTGCGATTGGAAATATGTTTCATAACAAAAACATTGGAAATAATAGTGACTTAATTCTAATCTTTTGATATAATTTGTGCAGGTGTCAGGAGATGTGTACGCTGTTGATGACTGGACAATCCTGTTGGTAGACTTTAATTATGATGGAACGGGAGATGACACATTTTTCTGGGCCGGAGACTCTGGCAGGCCAGGGCCTATGGGCTTCATTGTACCTGACCAACACGGCAAGTAAGTCATAGTGCCATAGTAACAATTTTGATTGAAATTATTCCTTATCAACAGATGTTTGTCTAAAACAAATCACTTTACGTTCAGGTTTCAGATGATGGTGTTTCTATGATGAACTTACCAAGCACTCTGTGCTATTTGTGGAACTGGCTAACGTGATCGAGAGCATTTATCTACAATACGTATCTCTATTTAATTATTTATTTTCAGAACGAACATCCTAGAGCGGTACTACAACGAAGAGATCCGCCTGCGTCTCCCGGATGGCAAGAAGGTGTCCAAGATCAGCTGGCTGGCGATATACGACATCGCGTCACAGAACGCGTTCGGCGACGTGTACGTGCCGGAGGAGTTCGAGGCGCCCGCGCCGCGCACGCTCGCGCCGCTGGCCGCCGCGCCCGGCGTGCGCGTGTCCAGCAAAAACATCAAGTTTATTGACGCCTCCACCTTCATGTACATAGACGACGAACCATTTCTCATTACACTTTTAACGCATTAAAATTTATGCATTTTAATTTATGCATACGGCATACGAATGAAACTAATATAGGCCATGTAAAATGTAAGATACAATGTATTCGCCGTCCTTTCATGGTATTGTCTGTGTGTTTTGTTATTCGATAAGAGACACCAGTGTTAACCGCCTGTCCCGACGTGTGCGCAGTATCCCCGAGTTGCACTACGACGGCAGCGGCGAGGAGGTGTACTTCTGGACGGGCGTGGGTCCGCAGCCATCCTCCAGGGGGATGAAGATTCCCGACGAGGATGGGTAGTGAGTGTCTTACATAAAACCGTTTTGGAGTTCGTAACATTTTTTGACGTTATATATTCGTGATGGTGTTCAAGTTAAAAATCTTCCAATTCAAAGAAGTTTCAAAAGGGTCAAACCTATGTAGATACCAGGTGGCAGTTCGCCATGAGCCACCGGGAGCCGCAGGTGTTGCGGTGGGATGTTGTATTGACGATATTCCGTTACAGTTCTCTCTGTAATCTCAATGTTTTCATTCCTTATCAGTTGTGAGTTATTTACTATAAAATATATGGGCATTAGTGTCATTATTGATAAAATCTTCAATAAGAACAACATAGTTGACCGAGCTCATCCCTACGTCTACATCGCACTATCAGATCAACATTTTGTTACGTAACGTAGTACTACTAGTGTACCTCCTCAGTGAAAGACGCGGTTTCACTGACATTCACACATGTTTCAAAATCGGCTCGTACAATTTATATGCTTTTGCAGTTTCATATTTACCAGTTTAATAATACCAATAATTATCTTTACCCAATTTTACTGAATTTCATCACGGTGTCGCAGTCGCAATTACTGGAACATTCTTTTAATAAACAGTGACATTGAACTGCCACTGCACTCAATGGTCACGACCGGTCCATTTCATTTATAGAGGTATTATACATAGAGTAGGAGAGATACGGCTGCCTGTAAACGGAAACGTCTAACGGTTAGAAAGAGAAATAAGATTGCGGTACCCTACCTGTCTCTCTCTACTAGCGCATACGTATTATAAAACAGCTGATTTTTCAAATAATAAAATCAAACAATTTACAAATTACACACGTTTATGTCATTTTATAAACACATTATCGACCGCATAATTCAATTACAACAACAAACGGAATATTTGAATATTTGTCGAATCATTCTATTATGCTCACTTTTTTTTCACATGCGCGAAAAGACAGATAGTGAAGGTACCGCAATTTTCTCTCTTTTTACCGAAGGACATTGGAAGCCTGGCTTCCCGGTTCTACCTATAATATCTCTATGGTTTCATTGTAGATCGTAATCTGGATACGTCACCGCCACGTAAACAAATATGTCAAACGTTATTAGTTGATTGAAATCACATTAGACAAATAATTACAATACTGTGTGCCATGGACCGACTTGAAAGTGACACGATACCGCCGTGAGGGATTTTTGTGGAGCGTCGCAAAACTCAAATATTTTATATATTAATACTTATTTAGTACCATCGAACACAACAATCTTGACTTAAATGTACTGGTACATTGACCTAGCTGGGACACCGTAAATAACGAAAAATGAGCGTGACAGTTTGCAAAGTGTCTCGCCCCGCAGCCTGGAGCCGATCCGCGCGTACCGCGGGGAGGACGTGCGGCTGGTGCTGCCGGGCGGCCGGACGGTGTTCGAAGTCGACTGGGTGGCGTTGTACGAGGCGCGCAGCAAGACGGCGTTGGCCTCCGTGCTGGTGCCCGACGCGCTGAACGTCCCGCCCTCCGACACGACCACGCACCCCCACCGGTGAGCGCCGCTCGGGTGATCATTCATCCAAATAACGGGGTGATGAAAGTTGCGATGTCATTATTTATACCCATTATAATATTTTGTATGGAAACCTTTTGCTAAATTGAATACCGTTCCATTGTTAGAACGAGTCTACCGCACTGCAAGCAACTCCACCGGGACTACCAGGTGGCGTGGGAGCTGTTCGGCAACCAGATCACCATCCAGTTGGCCGCGCAGGTACCGCGCACTCGACCGTTCACCGTTGGGGTATCGAAAGACGGCGGGTCGGTGTAAGGAACTTGAACGTTTTGCAGATGGACGAGAACGAGTACATGGCGTTCGGTATCTCCGGCAACGAGACGCGTTCCCAGATGCTGGGCGCCGACGTCGCGGTGGTGCGCTACGACGCGCCGGTGCAGCGCGGCCTCGCCACCGACTACAACATCACCGCGGTCGCGCCGGTCAGCTCCTCACCTCTAGCCGCCACCGCTGTCCTCCTTCGTGTACATGTTTCTGATGCGACGACGACGCCGGCCACGTTCTTGACGGTGTGACCGACGTGCACGAGCGGCGCGGACGGCGGCCACCACCCACACCTTCAACTTTACGGCTCGTCTGCTGAGCTGTCACGTAAAATTTAAACTCGGTTAATGTTTGGATTACTGCACTGGAGCTTTCACCGTTGTTTTGTATCGAAACTTTTTTCCCATTCGTGCATTCGCATGAGAACGCCCCCAGTAAATACAGTGCGTCTGCCATAAGGCAGACTGCCATAAATAATCATGGCTTTTGTCTGTGTTCGTATTCCTTTCTTTGACTTTCCTCGTGCTCGAGTATTTGTAGTGTCGCTGTACGGGAAATATGAACATCGCCGAGAGATACTAATAAAACGGTTGTACTGTACCGACGTGTGTGTTGTGTGCGCGTGCGCGTGCAGTGCGTGCAGGTGCTGGGCGCGTGGCGCGGCGTGTGTCGCGACGACCGGCTGGGCGGGCTGGACAGCAACCAGGTGTTCCTGGCGACGCGCTCCGACGGCCTCACAGTGCTCAGCTACCGCCGCACGCTCGCGCCCCGTTAGTACGCAACTTTATTTATATCGATTGATTTTCCTGATTATGTGAAATAAAAAACATTCATTTTATCACCATAGTTTCTGAGACGTTTGCATTGTAAATTCTGCCATTCAATGTCCAACGTTTTGAATCGTCGTTTAAGGCAGCCATCAGTTTGCACGATGTACTCTATGGCGAACGACGCGATTTAGAAATATAAGTAAAAAATACCTTACTTGGGACATGAGGGGTGAGGTGAGAGATGTGTGACTCACCGGGTCGGATGTTTTGCCAAGCGGGTCACTACATCCACAGATCCGAGCCGAGAGACTATCATTTAGGAATCGTCACTATGGACACACCCGCGAAAGATCCCGCTGCACAATAGCTCTGTAGAATGTCAAGTGACACCTTTGATAGTTTATAAATACATTGAGCCTTAATAAAAACTTTAATTGAATGTTGAACTGATAAGTATGTATTAATTGATCGATCATGAGTACGCCCGTTCGCCCGGTGCCGTGACGTGACGTGTACTGGCGGCCCGCGTTCGGGTGAAGAGCGCGCTCGGCGGCGTGCGGCGTGCGGTCGGAGCCCGTACACCAATCGTTGTGGAAAAGCAATTAAAATATTGTTTTCTATGCTTTTAACGTAATGTCCATACTAAGTTTTATATCTTCTTTCCACTGAACGGTTGCGTTTTTGTCCACGAAAAGTGTACGATTTACAATAAAAATTATGAATTATAGTAGTTGATTTCGATCGACACATGATACAGTTTCTGGCTCACGGGGTTTCGTAAATCACCGTTCCCAGAGGAGCCCCTGGACAGGGAGTGGCCGACGGAGTCTCCCGTGTACGTCGTGTGGGCAGTGGGTCCTCTGGACCACGACGGCGAGCCCGCCTTCCACCGCCTGTACCACAAGCACGACGTTCGCCTCGCGCTCAACGAGAACCCACCCAACAACGACTGCTTCCCGTTCGCCATGTAAGTACTGGGGCCGCATGTCGCAGTCGCTGCACGGACGATAGAAATACTGCTAACCTCGATATCGTTGTGTTCCCCCAGCGGGCGTCCCCCGCGGCCGGCCGGCTGGGAGCGCGCCGAGCTGTTCGACCCCTCGCTGCGGGTGTTCCGCGCCACGCTGGGGCCCGCGGGCGGCGCGCGGGGTCTCGCGGCGCGCGTCCCCGCCGCGCCCGCCACCGCTTGGTATATCAACGGACAGCTCGCGCCCGACCTACAGCTTCGCAGAGGATTGCAGTATACGTTTAAGGTGAGTCACTCACCGGCCTGCCTGTACGGGCCACTGATCGACGATAATACTATTTCAAAACATTTTTTAAATATTTTTTGGTCTCCGATATGATGTGTATGGTTTCAAACGACTAACAGGTGCAGGGCGGCAACGACCCGCACTCTACCGACCTGTACCACCCGTTGGTGATCACCGCCGAACCGCACGGCGGGCTCGAGCGGCTCGACGACGCAGCACAACGTGCCGTGCGCGTGCTGGCCGGCGCGAGACACACGCGCCG
>PDGT01000066.1:1123817-1189309 GCA_003671415.1 Megathymus violae | reverse complement strand
CCGCAGAAGATAAACAGCACCGCGCCGCCCAGCACGCAACACTCCAGCGTCAGCTGTATTGAGAACGAATTTCTTTTGCTCGCTCTAAATTGTTATTGGAGTTCTATCTGTACTATTTACTCGAGCTGCTCACAAAGTTTTGGAAATTTCATCATTATTTAATTACAATATATAAATTTCAATGCTTTCCTTTTGTTTTTGTAATTTAAATTATTTGGAACATATTCGAAGGGTACATGCTGATTTTCAGTAAAGGATTATTAGGATTGCTCAGTATAAGCCGTGCAACTCGATAAATTCCTGACTAAATTGTCAATAAAATATAATAGTATAATAGCCATTTGTATCAATAATTCAACTGATAGTATTTATCTTTGGTCACATAAAATCTATTAATTAATTTATTAGTGTCAACAATTTCTAAATGTTTATCACTTAGCACAACAGTGTACATGGCTAAATTAACATTATATCTAATATTATTTGCCTGCTATGGCAAAGTCTTACTATAGGATATGGTAAACATTACAATACTGTAGATTTAATGATCAGAACTTGTAATAATTTATTAAATATTTTCCTTACTACTTTGTCTCTTTATCCTAATCAGTGTTAAGGTTAAGTTACAAGTACTGTTAAAAAATTTTTCAAACAGTCCAGGGTCAAAATTGTTAACACATCTTAAGCTTTGTCGAAAATTCTTACTAAGGTCATCACTGAACCTTATATTTTCGTGAAATACCTTGTTTTGGACCATCTCTTTCGTCCAAGATTTTGAGACTGTCACATACTGTTGGTCACATACTGTTGTTGAGTTGAAGGATTCCAGGGACTTTGAAAGGAGAAGAAATAACTGTCTCATGTGTTGCAGAATAATCAGACATACATGGTAGGGCCAGTATATACCTGATCTCATTTTTGGATCCTTCATCGCTGAGCCAAACATTATTTAACCATTTTCAAGTACTGTTAAGTGTAAGTTAACCACAGTTGTGTTTTCTCACTCAGTGTTTCTTCAACAATTAACATGCTGCAAGTTTGTCTATTAATTGCATTTATTTCTCTTACACAAAATATACACTATTATTCATAATAAATGATAAGTGAATATTATAAATGATAAATAATTTAATTCTGCTCCATACAACTATGCCCCTTGCAACTGTAGTTTCAGGAAATCCTCTTTCATCAAGTCAATTGTTGTAATAAGATTGATAGTGCATAAAATAGAAACTAAACTTGGTGTTTGAGCAATAATAATAGAGTATCTCTAACATTTCTTTCTGTAATATTCTTTTGTAATAATTGTCAATTTATTTCCATTGGTACATCTAATGATTAATTTTTGTAGTCCTCTCTTTATGTGGTTGTTAGGAAAAATCAGAATTTGAGACAGAGCTTTCTAGTGAGGCAACGGATTGCGAGTCATCATAAATCAATACTCATACAAGTAATTATAACTGAGAACAATTTTTATCAAGCCATAAAGCATTTTAACTAACTGAATCTAAACCCATCAGAACCCTCTATATTTATACACTTGGCTACTTGCTGTACTGCAATGATAAACAATTCTATATGTTATGACCAGGTAAAACATGCAAATAAAGTTACAATTTAAAAAATCACAATTCATTTTATATAAATAATATTTAAATATTAAGTAATCTATTAGAAAGAAGCTAAAATATAGATAAATATAAATCAATATTTGTTTTGGATAACATATCGGTTGAAGGCAAATAATTTAGAAACAAACATGCCTAGAGTAAATGTTCATGAAATACACAAGGTGAAAAATGTAATGCCATTTTCCTAGTAGCCACAATGTCAACATTGAACTGAAAAGGTAGTATTTTTATCCATCTTCTCTGTTGTTAGATTCATAACACTAGGACCAACGAAACACCACCGTAGAACTCTCCATTAATTTCTCATATTGGAGTTACTAAGGTTGTTGGTAACATTGTCTCTATCTTGTCCACTGAACGGCCAACACCACTGCACCGGATGGGTCTAACAAAATTGTTCTAGATGGCAGAATTCTATGGAAGAAACCTTAAACTAAAAGGTCAACCTACGCTATGTTTATAAATTGGTGAGGTTCATTTATGCGACTGCACACATGCAACAGCACGCAATGCGTTACATGGGATATATTTCGTATTTGGTGTTAAACTGTATAATATACAGTTACAACATACCATGATACTTACTTCTTGAAAGAAAAAATAGATGAATGCGTCCCAGAGCTGCGAGCAGTAACCGAGTCGTACCAGCTCGGCACGTGCCGGCGCTTCTTCCGCGCGCGCTTTGCGCACCACTACTTCGACCTCTCCTCCACCCATTGTTACCAGCAACGTTGATTTTACACTCGTTGGTCACCAGCACGAGACAAATCCCAGCTCAAAACAATCAGCTCAGCTTATCGCAAACAAAACAAGTGTCATCTACACTTACGAATGATATTGCCGTACTTTGAATAATATTGATAAATTATCACTAAAGTTAAATATGATAGTAATTATGCGAAAGGGTTTAGGCGATTCCTTATTCTTTTGACATACAAAACCAACAAGATTTTTACATTCAGTTTACTTTTAAAGTATTTTGTTTTGTTGTAATACTAAAAAATAATGTTTGTTTACATTTACAGACTAATTACAGGTACAATAAACATAACCCATAGAGGACAGAAACATATGAGTAAAATTTTTTGGCGAATGTTTAATCATGAGGATGAAAGCATATCTGATACACTAATTCAAACATGCCACAAAGTTGTGATAGCGTGTATGATTTTATGCATTTACATAGTTACATTTGTACTGTATTATCTATACTCTATACTAATGATAAAATTGTAACGGGGTCGAATCTGTAGTACTGGGATGTTATGGAACTGCGTAACCATAACCGAAACTATTGGATTTCCGAAATAAAAATATATCCAAAACCGTAACCTAATCCGATAAAAAAGTTTCGGATAGAGGCAGATTTTAAATAAAGCATGTTATGACTGGTTTAGGCTGACCAAGCCGATAAATTAGCCGCGTCGTTAGCATTTTACACACGCGCTGTTATCCAGCAGGACCACCCGGAAGTAGCTCCACAGAGAACTGTATTCGCGTAAATTGCTTTTACACCGCAACGAATAAGACGATTAAACTTATTTTTAATCCAATTCAATATCTACCTACCTCACTTACGTATTGTCAAAGAGATTCTATAGCTACTTCCGCCAAATTCGATAAACCATTTTCAACATATAAAAAATGTATCTAATCCCTTGATGCATCTGAGAAAGGTATAAAATTAAAGCTACTAATTTTAATTTTGTGCGATGTATAAATATGTCTTAGTATTGTCATATATATTTTCTTAACAAATTGTCTTATAAAATAAAATTACTGCGTAAATATGGTAAAAATAATATACTATTCCAAATAAAATAAGGGCGACTACATATTTAAATAAATACTTTTTTTTAACCTACGTGCCACTTAATTGTTTTGAATAGTATAGATGTAGTCTGTAGATGTTAGTTAACTTTTTATGATGCCGGTCACACATTCGCGCGAATACGCGAACCTACAAGTGTAGGACGACCTTCGCAAATGATTATGCGAAGTTTTTGATGCATTCGTGGTTTTCCAAGCTGTGTCGGTTTTTGTCGCACATCAAAGCGTGCGAACTTCGAACATTCGCGTAGTCTCCCACACATTCATGCGACCAGTTGCGCACACGATTGCATAGGTGATAGATGTCTTCATTTTTCGTAGTTTGCAGCGTCTACTATAATAACTATAAACTTAACTACTAATACGTACTTTAGTAGTAGTTCCAGCTACTCTCTATATTGGAAATGGATGGAGTGTAGGAGGATGCGCAAATAGATTTGCATACTCATATGCGAACGCATTTGCTTATCAGCCCCGCACATACGTGCGAACATTCGTACACATTTCAAACCTTTGCGCGCATGTGAGTGACCGGGGTTAGTATATTCAACGAATTTTGTATAAAATAGTGTTCTTATTTCAAATATATCATTTCGGAGATATTGTGGGGAATGAATCAAAAAGAAGTGGAGAATTTCGGGGAATTCACTGACGTGACGCGGGGAATCGAGAATTTTTTATTGGCACCACTGCTTATCTGTGATTATAATCAAACGAAGTGAAATGGAGTTGACAGAAATTTCAAATGAATTGGTTTGGTTAGGACACAGAGTACATTAGTATATACTGGGTAAGGAAAAAATTGCTAACTAATCATCATAGCGTATTTAGCTGAAAATTATTGAACGTTAACATAAAATGACACTAGTTGGTTTAGTCCGATTACGGACTATAAGTAAGTAAGCACATTTTATGATTTATTCTATATCGATGATAATGTTCACTTTCATATTAAATAACTTTGTCGCAGGTTTGATAACACAGCGGTGCTCCTTATTATTTACCTCAAGAGCAACTTCAACTGGGATATCCATAAACGATGACGCACCCATTGCCATGGAAAATCCATACAAGAAAGAAAAACGTTTGTGTATTCTGTGCAAGTTGAACATAATGCCGGACTATAAAAACTATCGCCTACTATCGCAATTTCAAAGTCCTTATACAGGTAGAATCTACCAGAGACACATTACAGGACTTTGTAAAAACAAACAGATGTTAGTGGAAGCCGAGATCAGAAAAGCGCAGAATTGTGGTTATATGCCATACTATTACAAAGACAAGGCATTTTTAAAGGATCCAAAACTATTTGACCCTGAGAACCCTATTCGCAAACATAGATTTTAAGTGTATAGATAGATAATTTTAGTAGTTAGTGTAATAAACTTTGAAAATATTGAAAGTGCTATTTTATTGAGTCACATGTTTTAGTAATTTGGTATAATTGGTTAGTGTATATTTTATGTTAAGAATTGCCAGTTTAATAATTATTTTAAGACTCATTAATGATAAGTCAATTACTTTCATGTTGGTTCATACAGACATTCAGGCAATAAATCGAGATATAAATGGTCTTTTATACAATTTAAACAACATAACACACACCTGATTAAGCTTATGGAGCTGATGTGGAATGAAGTATTTCACTTACTTAAAACTGCTCTATAAAAATGATCGTTTTTGAAAGATTATAATGTTAATGGTACACAATCGTAACATATAGTTAGTGGTAGACAATACAACAATTTAGAAAAAGCCCATTCAATCTTGAAGATATTTAGCGTAAAAAAATTAAGAAATGTTTGTTAAGTATGAAATATGAAGCTATATAGCTTATTGTTAATCTTTTCCTTATATCTCCAAATGGGTAATACTACAGGACAACTAATATGTGTAATTATTATAATGCTACAGATTAAAAAGCTCAGAATTCAGCTCAACTAGTCTAAAAAATTTATCTTTGATGAACATATTGGTCTCTGATAATCAAAAGAACATAAAATACCTTATTGTGGCATTCAAACCAATATTCCCTTGAGAATCAACTAGTGTATTAGATCTGGATACCACATTTAAAACTACATATATATATTTATATATATATATATATAATAACAATTGAAGCATAGGTTCTAACTATATTTTTTGTGATTCCATAACAATGGACTCAACATAAGAACTATAATTTTAATAAAGTCAAACTTAAACCTATTATGCTATATGTGCATCATAAAATACATCTTAAAATTTCATAAGTTAATTGAATCTCACAATATTAAATTATAATTTAAAAGCAGACAAGAGAACATTAGTATCATCTGGAGTAGTAAAGCAATCATTTTCCAAATCATATCCAACTAATTCAGCAGGGATTTTCAATGTTTCTAATATTTGTGAATAGTCCATATTTTGTCTATCTGGTAATTTCTTTTTCATCAAATCCAGCAACTCCATTAAAGCGTCCTGACAGCCTTTCTGCCATTTTTTTATTAAGCCTCTTAATTCTTCAGTTTCTATGGACATATTTTTTGCCAAAAGAAGTTTTTTCTTCATTTCAATTTGAGCTTTTAAGTCATCAATATCTCTTTGAGTTATAGATCCTGTAGATTTTGCTTTTTGAGGCTTTGTGATCTTCTCATAGGTTTTTTTAACAAGTATTGTTTTCTTATCCATATCCTCTTGTGAACTCTGTGAGGTATTGTTTGATTCCATGGGACTTGTAATATTATGTTTTTTTATTGTAGACAAGTTTCTAATTTTTTTCTGAACTGGTTTCTTGATAAAATCATCATCATCCAAAGTATTCAGAGTAACATTTTGAATATCTTCTCCTTTGAAATCACTCAATGGTAAATCAAGATCGGAATCTGATTCTTGTAGAGCTTTTTCTGTTTCAGTATTAGCTATGTAGGAATCAGATTTCAGTATTTTATTTTGAATTACAACAATACATTCTTTTGTTAAATTATTTGGACTTTTCTCTTTGGGTTTAGCAGTTTGGAAGGAATCTTTTAATTTAGACTGTTGTGTTAAAATTGTACTGTTACATTCACTTTTCAAAATGGATTTTTTAAGAGACAGTTTTTTACTTTTAGATTCTGTTCTGACAAGCTTCAGTACATTTTCTTCTGGATTTCTCATTGGATTCACTTCTTCTATAACTGTCTGTGTATTATTTAATTCATCATAACTTTTTGTGCTAATAGTCTTGTCTCCAATTACATTAATTTCACTTCTTTTTGATTCACTGTCTTTAAATAATTTGTTGGAATGCAGTTTTCCACTGGGTTCTTCATCTTTCTCGGTTTCCTGACTGTTTTTTAATGACAATGAAAGCACCTTAGACTTTTTACGTGGTATTTGGCTACTTCTACAAGGTGTCGAGGTCATATCGTTTTTATTAATATTGTTACAAGACATTGGTGAACATATATTAGATCCATGGATATTATTAAGTTCTTTGACGGTTTCACTATTTGCTTCCATATACTCATTCTCGTCACACGTTTTTCTTTTCTTTTCCTCTCTGATACCTGGTCTTTCTGGTGTAGTATTTTGTGTACTTAAAGGGGATATAAACGGAGAACATCCACCTTTTCTCCAATTTCTTGATAAACCTACTCTCCTACAGGGAGTTAACAAAGATTTACTAATCCCACCGGGAGTTTTCGCTGATTCTTTATTATTTTTAGTTGTCACATCATTCATTTTTAACTCGCATAGAAAAAACAAAAGTGGTTTGTTTACAACTATTTTATAAGTGAAAGTTATGGGGACGATAGTGACATTGATAATTTTGTGTCATTTCTCATGTCATGTTAAATTGGCCACCGTAGTAGTCGTATTCAATGATGACATTGCTATGAACAGTAATCAACTCAAATCAAAATTATTTCCCGCTCCTTGAATTTATTAAAAAAAAGCACAATATAGATAATTGTGACGTAAAGCCTTGCATCCAAAACCTCAGGTGTGGGATGTTGCAGGACAGCCCTTGAGAAGAAAAACTTATATTTATTGTTTTTTAAAGAATTTTTTATTATTGAAATCTATTATAATCACAAATAATATCACAAATAATATTATTTTTCATTTTATTTTTATTTTGTGCCAGTCTAACATCCCCCTTTAATTTTATAATTGCTAAACAATTTAAAATTACTTTAGGTACAAAGTATGAAATTAAAAACAAAAACTAAATCTATACATTCCCCTATATAAACAATTAAACATGTATTAAAACTGAAAAGTTTAAATGAAATTATTCGGACAAAGTTAACAAAATAATCATAAAGAAAACTCGTAAATTCTTTCAAAATAATTAAATAATGAAGTTATTATTTCACAATTTTATCAACAAAGTTTATCAATTTTGTAAAAATATCAGCTACTTGTTTGTCACTAGGACAATACTCAATTACCAACTCGTTATTACTATCTTTCATTAATTAATTTAAATCTTACATATTTTCTTGAATTAGTCTGTATTTTAGTTTTAAACCTTTTTTCAATCTTATTTGAGATTTCTTTTATTTGTGTATCTGTTCGAATTATCCATCACCTATGTAAATTCCCGTAAATAGTGTGTTATCCTCGTTTATAAATATCCATCTACTTGTCAAAATTTTTCTATTATCGGGTACTTCCTCTACGATTTCCCACGTTTCATTTTTTAACAATGAATTTTTTTCTTCATTCACCGCCTTTATCCATTTATCTTTGTCATGACCATTAATAGCATCTTGGTAACTTAACATTATATATTCATTATTGTATTTTTCTGGCTTTTTTACTATTCTTCCCGACCTTGTTTTTACTGAGGATTTTTCTTCTATGTCGGTTTCTTTTTCCAACATCTTATCTACTGTTTCTACATTTTTATTTTCAGTTTCTAACTTATTATTGCTTTCATCTCTTTCTTCATTCTTAAGCTCAGAATCTAAATATTCTTCACACATCTCAAAGTTTTCTTCATCTTGACTTTGTTTTATTTTATTGTTACTTATTTTAATTCTGGTTTTATTGTTATCTTCTTCAAATGCAATAACTTTAATAGCTTCTTGCTGTTTTATAACACATTCAGAATGACCATTTACTCTATCAAATTTTACGTCTCTTCTTATTAAGATCCTTCTATTTTCAGAATCCCATAATCTATAGCCAGTTGGTGCATACCCAACCATTATTATTTTTTCACTCCTTGGTTCAAGTTTCCTTAATTCTCCTAATATTTTACTGTAGCAAGAACAGCCAAAAGGTTGAACATTCGAAATATTTGCTTTTTTACCAGTCCAAAGTTCATATGGCGTTTTATCAGTTTTTCATACGGTGTTCTATTTATTAAGTACGTTGCAGTTAAAATAGCTTCTCCCCATAACTCTAAAACGAGTTCAGACTGATATAATAAAGCTCTAGCTTTTTCTAGCAAAGTTCTATTAAGCCGTTCTGCTTTGCCATTTAATTGTGGACTATAAGGAATGGTGTAATCCATTTTAATTCCATTTGTTTTCATCCACTTTTTAATTTTATTACTTGTATATTCTCCTCCATTATCACAACGTATTTTAAATACTTTTTCTTTCAACTCTCGCTCTGATACTTTTATATATTGTATAATAATATCACAAGCTTTAGATTTATTTTGTAAAATAAAGGTTTTTGTAAAATGTGTAAAATCATCTAAAATTGTTAAAAAATAAAATTTTTGATCCCAAGTTTTAGGCGTTAAAGGTCCGTAAATATCCGTATGTATTATTTCTAATTTTCTATTGGCTTTTTCTCTCGTATTGTTAAACGGATTTCTTGTTTGTTTCGCTCTCATACAGACCTTACACATGTCAGTCAGTGTATCTATGTCGGCATTATTGATAGATGTTCCTTCGACAGCTTTTATTAACTTCTTCATAGTCTCTTTACCAGGATGTCCCATTTTAATATGAAGATCTAACGCAGTTTCTTTTTTATTTAATGAAAATAATGATGTATCTGTATTTTTTACGTTAATAGTATATAACCCATTGGTATCTTTCTTTCCATTTAATATGATATCATCACCTTTTAATATTTTCACATCATCTTTTTCAAATACAACTACTCCATTATTTTCCGTAATACAATTTACTGATAATAAATTCCTTTCTAAATTTGGTACATATAAAACTTTTTCAAAAATACAGTCTGTTGTTTCAATTGAACCTTTCTTTTGAGAAGTTATTTTTTCATCCTTTTTTGCAATATATATATCTGTTGTATCATTAGCAACATTTTTCAAAATATTTTCATTATTTGTCATGTGTGACGTGCAACCAGAATCAATGACAAATTCTATATTATTTTCAATATTATTAATATTAGCAGTTAAAAATGCTTGTTTTTTTTTCCTGAAGTAACAATTTTTCTCTGTATGGTTATTTTTCTTGCATATAGAACAGAATTGTTTTTTATTAAAATAGCAGTTCTCTGTATTATGGTTAGTTGTCTTACAGTTAACACAAAACTTCATATTAGGGTTCTTTTTATTATTATAATTTTCATTTTTATAGTTTCCTTTGAATTTAGATTTATATGCTCCAAAAGCAGCCATAGCATCATTTTCTTGAACTACATTCGATACTCTTTTTTCTTCTACATAAGTCTAGATGTTAAATCTATTAAAGTTTTTTCACCTTGTGGTGTGGAATCCCATGCGGTAATAAAATTATTGAATTTTTCAGTAAGTGTAGATAGCACTTTTGACATCAGCATCTCGTTATTATTTTTTTCTCCAAGAGTATTAAGCTGGAAGGCTATATTCTCCAGTGTGCTAATGTGGAAAGTAACATCTTTATCCTTATTGAATTGGTATGAGAAAAATTCTTGTAGTAAAGAGCACTACTGCTGTGCGTTGCTCTTTTCAAAAATTGAGCATAATTTATTAAACATTTCCTTGGCACATGTACAGCTCATGATTAAGCCTAAATGTTTTTTATCAATTGTTGTCATAATTATTTTTTGGACACGGGCATCTTTAATGCTGTAATCATCTTTGACCTCGGCTTTATCATCTTTTTCCTTAAAAATAGAAAATAAGTCATAGCTTTTTAATAAAATGGTTATTTGAAATTTCCATAATGGAAAAGTCTTCTCATCAGTCAGACGCTGTATGTTTAAGATTTCTTCATATTTCTCCATCGTTTTTTTTATAGTTTTATTTTTACTTTTTAGTTTTTACTGGGTTTTAATCTTTTTCTCCACCAGACCGGACTGGGCCTGTTGCAGGACAGCCCTTGAGAAGAAAAACTTATATTTATTGTTTTTTAAAGATTTTTTATTATTGAAATCTATTATGTCTAGTGTCACAAATAATATTATTTTTCATTTTATTTTTATTTTGTACCAGTCTAACATGGAACAAGAACATCTTATATTGTCTATGACACCTCTCTGTGCAGGGAGGACGGAACTATATGGCCGGGGACGAAGTTTGGCTCTCTTGTTTCTTGTCAGATAGATAGATTTACATCAACAGATTATTATAGAGATTATGTTAAAATCTGATATGATTACATGAAACTACAGAAGCTACCATTGTGTTATTAATTGTGCATACCAATCACAACCCGAGGACGACGAGTAAGCGACGATTAGTACCTGAACGTACTCGACTCCTTATAATCATTAGAATTTAATTATGTTATAAACGGAATATTCTATATTAAATATTACATAAACATGATTTGTTAACAGAACTACTATAATGTGAAGTAATACGAAAAAAAAAAGAAAACACGGATTTAAAGATACATTATTATTATTATTTTAGACCATTCGGAGTCAAGACACTTGGTCCGCGGAACCGTGGGGCCAAGATGCTATTTTTTTTTTATTAAAAGAAAATATGAGACCCAAAAGCTGGAAGCTTTCTCGCTCAGCATATATCATTAAGCGTTGCTGTATATAACGAGGAAATGCTGCCAGCATTTTGGGTATTGCATCACAAGAATCTAATTATGTGTACTAATTTTAATCAATTAATTATTTTATATTATTTTAAAAATCAATGTAAAACAAATTGCTATACTAAGCTTTATACACATAAAGTCATATTTTTAACATAAGTAAGGAGCAACAATTAATTCCATTATTATCATTGCAAAAATATCATCTTATCATAATTGAATATTATAGGATTTCTTATATATATGAAATATTTTTTTGCAAACTACATCAAAAAGATCTCTTTGAAGAATATGACACATGTTTGTGTCAACTGTCATCAATAACCAAATTCAAACGTTAGTCTATGAATTCCTTACAGAACTGAACTATTGAACAAAACAACGTTTTGTTCGCTTGCAAAACTCAAAAAATCTTACAAAAGTGCGCTTGCTTATCATTAAAAAGTAATTGAATCAATCACGTGATATTGTTCTAAGTGTTAAGTGTAGTTTCATTAAAACTTCGATTTGCAATTAAAAATATTACATAATGCCTCTGCTAAGGTTGACTTCAGGGAGTTTCGGGCAGCTGCGCACTTTAGCGACGTCAGCAGCACTCGGAAAGAGAGTGAAGACCTTCGCCATTTATAGATGGAATCCCGACGAACCTGATAAGAAGCCATACACTCAAAACTACCAAGTGGACCTAGACGAATGTGCGCCTATGGTATTAGATGCTTTGCTGAAGATCAAAAACGAGATCGACCCGACCCTCACATTCAGGAGATCCTGCCGTGAAGGAGTATGCGGCTCTTGCGCTATGAATATTGATGGAATCAATACCCTCGCGTGCATTAGCCATATCGACCAAAACTTATCGAAACCTACGAAAATATACCCTCTTCCTCACATGTACGTAGTTAAGGACCTCGTTCCGGATCTGACCAACTTCTACCGCCAGTACCAATCGATCGAACCCTGGCTACAGCGTGATAAGGAGGCTACCAAGGGTAAGGAGACACAGTTACTTCAGGATGTCGAAGATCGTGCGAAGTTGGATGGTCTATACGAGTGTGTACTGTGCGCTTGTTGTTCTACAAGCTGCCCATCTTACTGGTGGAATGGAGACAAGTACCTTGGCCCAGCGGTCCTCATGCAGGCTTACAGATGGATCATTGACTCTCGTGACGAAGCAACAGCCAAGCGTCTATCTAAACTAAAGGACACATACTCTGTGTATCGTTGCCATACTATTATGAATTGCACGCGAACATGCCCCAAAGGTCTAAACCCTGGTCGTGCTATTGCTCAGATTAAAACACTTCTATCAGGAATGGTCAAGAAACAGGCTCCAATTTTAGACCCTGCTAGTCTTCAGAAGCAGTCTGCATCAAACTAAAGAGAATTGACATAATTTCCATAAACTTGGATGCCATCAATATAGTAGGGTACAATAAACGAAAGTATATGTTATTTATGTTTTAAAATTGACTCCACAACATAATGAAAAGGTTGTTGTGTATCTGGTGTCACCATTCATATTGTTTGAGCTAAATTGTAATTTGATTAGCCACAATCTCACTATGGCTTTTTACACCCACATATATACATTATTAGTTAAACTATGTTATAATATACTCAGTTATCAGAATAAGGAATTATTTTAAAATATAGGCCTTATTTATGATATATTTATAACTTTACTATATACATACCTTCATAAAATTTTGAAGTTGCACAATATTATGCAACGGTAATACTGTTACTTTGAATAATCATGTAGTGGTGATAACCAACATGTTTAATATGAAATCCAATTTGTGCTTAGTATTAAAATAAGCTCAATGTTATGAATTGTAAGAGAAATAGTCTTAAATAAGGAAATAATGTTATTGATTATGACTTTTAAACTTGCTTGCATGTTTTAGTAGATATTGATCCATTTTGACTCGTTTTGAACTAATTTTAAATATTGACATTTTAATTACTTAATTTTTATTTGTAGTTATGTTTTTTTAGTATTGTTGTACCCAACATCATTTAATGGGATCTAGTGAAATTATTGAAAGTATTATCTCATTGTGTTAGATTTGATATTTATAGAATGAATGAATTGAATGAAATTTAGCTAATGACTTTTTAAATACATTGTGCTCTGGCAGATAAATATTCTTGATATTACATAGTTACATAAGGTGGTCATTTTAACTACAACACTGTTAGCTAAAAATAACAAATTCAAAATTGAAAATAGGTTTCACTTAAATAGCAGTAGCAAAATTTAAAATTATCTCTAGCTAACTGGGGTAAAAGAATATTTTACTGTGGAGGGTTTGAAAACAGAATGAACCATTAAAAATTATTTCATTTAGACTATAAACTAGAGCAAGAAATCATTAAATTACTTTCATTTCATTATCTATTTATATCCCATTACATAGCTCATCATATTAAAATGTAAAGCTTTGTTTTATGAAATAAATTATTTTTTGTCTTTTTTGTTATTATTGTTTACTTATTTTGCCACTAATAGAAAACTATCAAGTAGTTATTATTATTATATTTTTACACTGATTCCACCATCACACCTCGTCATTTTGATGGCCCACTTCAGCATTGTACCAAAAATGCTCTGACAAGCTTCTTATGATGCCGAGATGGGCTTCTTAGAGTCCTTTATGTACAACATTATACTATGAGAAATCTGGCATTTTTTGTTGAATCAGCTCGGTGCCATTTTAACAGTAAAAAATCCTTGGAGGTATTTCGAAGAAGAATTTGTTTTACAGTAATATTGAATTAGTTATGAATGCACTAAATTGTGAAAATTTTTTTTGTTATAATTTATAGTATTCTTAATAAAGTAACGTAATTTATTATTCTACTGTGTTGTACGAGAACTCGATTGAATGTACGAAAGATTGTTTGCATTAACATATCGATATGTACCATCTAAGGGATTTAAATGAACAACAGTTCAACATGATGGGGCCCATTATGCAACTTGATTTCAAACGTGTCTTGCCGAGTTAGTTAAAAATTACAGATCGAAACAATCATTAGATGCGAAAGAATCCGTATCGGCTGGCGGTTATTTTCGATAGCAGTATCTTAAAATCGGACTTCTATATGAAATCGCGTGAGCATAAATGGCCCCGGCGGTTAATACTATTGCAAACTTTTTTACTACTTTCAACTTCTCGAATCTACAAACCGATAAAGAAAAGGTTTTAAATAAAAGAACAAATTAATTGTATAATATATATTAAATAAAACATTACTTTCAATAATTTTAACAGAATCATAAGTCATTTCAACGACAAAGTTGACAATATCTATTTATTTACTACTTAAACTAATACATCGTTTATTACGACTTGAGGCATTATATTATTTATAATATTCTGGACTTATATTAGTAAACTTTTTGTATAAACAAGTGTGGCTTATGATAAAAGGCCCCAAGTACATTTTTGTATTTTTATTGATAATGGATTTAAATAAAAGGTTGTCAGAGTCAGGTGATCACTGGGAAAGTACTTTTACCGGTCACAATTCACAATCTGTTTAACCCAATTTTGAACGATGCTTCAAATTAGAGTATTTGGAGTGTTAGGAACTGCCAGTGTTCAAACCAACTTTTCCCTACCCCTGGTGTACCTTGCTGGAGAAGCGACGTGGTACTGGACGTCGTACCGCCCAGCTTAATCCCTGCAGTGCATGGAATATTTACCAATCTCTTCTAGAGTTTTCTATAAATTGTTTTATAATGTTTAGGGTGCAGTATCGCAGAATGAGTTAAAAGTGTATTCCCAGCTTAGCAAAAACAAAACCGGCATCACGTCGGCGCTGGCTCGGTTACAGATGTCTATGGAAGACGATGGCCATCTATTATAGGGCGGCTCGTCTTCTTTGTTAGCCGTTAAGAAAAAAAAACTTATTTCTTCTATTTTCCACAAATAATATATTTTTGGATATCATATACCTACTAATATCATCAGCGTCGGCTGCCGCGGTGGTATCAACAAATCCATACTTTTTAAATTAGAAACAGCTTAAAGATCAGTTCTAAAAGTTATGTTAAAAAAAAACATGCAAATATGCAATTGTAATATATTTGTTATAAGGAAACTTTCTTAGTTATAGTTGCCCCTTTATTTTTTTACATAAAAAATATATACTGATACAAGCCAAATTTAAATTACCTTTCTCTGATAACACTCTACGGTTGATTAATTACTAGTCTATCTTTTTCTTGCTAACACTCTTTTACTGGAATTAAAACATACATGGATATAGAAACTGTACCCTCCAGTAGAAATAGTAGTTTTTGCATCTGATGTACAGAATTATAAAATTTAAGAAAACTAAAATACATAATAATCAGAGCCAATTCGGTGTTTGTGAAAAACCGAAACCGAAAATACTACAAGCCACGTTTATACAAAATTTTTTTGAAACAGAAAATTATGGTGAAAAAAGAGTATGTACGATTGATTAAATTAATCTCCTGAATTAATGAGCTGGTTTACAAAAACGTTACATGAAGATGTTATTTATGTAAAAATACACAAACGCAGTTTTATCAATAAGCCACAATATTTAGGCGGTAATAATCTCGTTCGAATTTGCATACGTCTATCGCTGAAGCTATCAAGAAAGTAATGAAACATTATGATTAGGCGTCCAGCACGGCTCTCGGTTGCACGATACATCTGTTCAACTTGTCCAATGTAGTGGTCCATTTTAGACAGATTTAAATACTGAATTTGAACAACACCAAACTCAATAAGTTTGGCGATGCAAAGAGTATGTAAGTGAAAATTTGGGACAGTCAAGTTCGTTTATTATGTGGCCGAAATAAATTAAGTTTAAAAATATGCAAAAATTTGTTTTCAATTCCTGCCAGTTCACTAAATATGTAAATGTCGTTGAAGTGGATTCCTTTGACGAAGCCCGCGAAGTAAAAAAATAATTTTTTGTCGCTAAAAATGCTATTTACGTTCGCAATAATGTTATATTTTACCGTATAAAAATTTCAATACTTGTAACTATAGTTCGGTAAACCATAGAGATCGATTGATATAAAAAAAATCCCCAAAAGCAATAATTCATAAAGGTGTAAGAGTGAGTGTTATTTTGAAAATATAAATCTTTATTGTAGTCGTCAATCACACTTTGATCAACAAACGATTTAAAACGCAGCTGGAATAGTTCGCGGGCTGCATCATTTTAAACATACAGGCAATCAATCATACTTAAACCAAGGTTCGGTGTAAATGTCGAATTAAATAATTCTGAGGGACAAACGAGAAAAATCATTGTAAAGTATCCCACACACTGGTTAGTGACAAGCTAATTCTATACTGTTATACACAAATCTACTCCTGTACAGAGGCAATTCATATATATTTTTTAATATTTATAATAAAAGTCTTATGCATACTTTCAAGTTACAAACGAACGATCATTCATTACGAATTAATAATCTTTGTGTAATCTCCCCCGTACATGTACATACAGCCTTGGCCAAAAGTATTAGGCAATAAAGTTACTGCACATCTGTGCTAGGTGAACAACGAGTAATATTCTTTTTTTAAAGGATTACCGGTATAATGACACGCTATTTAAAACAAATGGGCCGCATATTTGGTGGTCATAAAACATCTGGTGCATCAATAATAAAATATTCGTTTTTTCTTGGTCGTTTATTTGTAATATTCGGTCAGTCTGCATTTGGAAATCATAGTGTAAAGATCGTACATTTGTGGTTTCGTGATTAAATTGAAAAAATACTGAACTAAAAATGCCAAAACAATACGAAATTAGTTTCGAAAATCGTGTGAGAATCCAGGTTTTACACGAGCAAGGAAAGTCGCAAAAAGAAATTGCGAATTTAGTAAAATGTGCAGTACAATCCGCTATCAAACGGTTTGCGGAGACCGGCACTCACGCAAATAAACCAAAAACCGGCAGAAAACGAGTTACTACAAGCCGTGAGGACAGGAAACTTATCCGTGAGTCTTTGAAAGACAGAAAAAAAACTTCTTCGGAGCTAGCTGCGTCTTTAACTGAAGAGTCCGGAAAGCCGATCAGCGCTCGAACGGCTAGAAGGCGGCTAGTAGAAGCAGGCTTAAAGGGCTGCAAAGCCAGGAAGAAGCCGTGGCTTTCAGAAGCGAACAAAAAAAAACGGCTTGATTGGACTCTGAGACACCAACATTTGACAGAGACGGATTGGTTTAACGTTCTCTGGTCTGACGAATCCAACTTCGAGGTTAGTTTTATTAATTATTTTATTACACAATTACAATGATAAATTTTGTAGTACTCTTCAAATTAAAATGGTATAAACTTTTTTAATGTGTGCTATTTTTTTGTACTTTACAGGTATTTGGAACGCCAGGTGTGACGTTTGTGAGGCGACGGAAAGGCGAAGAATATCACCCAGATTGTGTAGTGCCGACCATAAAACACGGCGGAGGCAGCATTATGATTTGGGGCTGCATGGCTGCGGATGGTGTCGGCGAAATGTTCATATGCGAAGGTCGTATGAATAGTGAAAAGTACATTAATGTACTAGAAACAGCATTAGTGCCTTCAATTTCAAGAATTTTTGGCGACACAAATTCAAATGGCGTTTTATTCCAGCAAGATAATGCGCCTTGCCATAAATCAGCGACCACGATGCGTTGGTTTGCGGATAACAGTATTGACTTGTTGGATTGGCCTGCCCAGTCTCCGGATTTGAATCTAATAGAGCATTTATGGGGTGTTTTAAAACGCAAAATCAAAGAGCACAGCATAACATCCAAAGCTACATTAAAAAACGCGTTGGTACAAGAATGGGATGCAATATCCCCAGACGTGTGCCTTAAACTTGTACGCAGCATGCCTCAGAGAGTTGCTGCTGTAATAAAAGCCAAGGGTGGTCCAACAAAAGATTAGTTTTTTTAATATTTATTAAGGAAATAAAATTATGAAACAACCAAAACTAGTTTTATTTTTTTTATACCCGAAATATGCAGCAAGTTGTAGGGTGCCTAATACTTTTGGCCAAGGCTGTATATAAACGTGAAAATATCTCGGATTCAGCTATCACTAAATATAATAAGGTTAAAATAACTCTTTGAACACACTTTTAGTTATATTGATGAGACTTTTAGAGTATTGTAATAAATTTCGAGCCAACATCGATTCACATTTTTCCCGCCTAAATACGAATTTGGAACTCCTTCACTTCAAAGTTCAGTCTGTTCAAATCGTACAGATTGCATAGAGGGCCAAAAGCCTGGCGACCACTATAGGTAATTATTGAAATAAATTAAGTTTTATAATCTAGTGCCTCGCATAATCTATGCCAATTTATGAATTTGGTAAGAAAGACTAAATTTAAATTTAATCGAAATCGAATGCAGAAATATACGGCGCGCTTTCGAAATTCAAATACCTTAAAACACCAACAGCTAATTGAAATTTTTTATTGCTTATTAATAGGAATACAATTCATAAATTTATCTAATATGGACATAAGTGCCCTGCTCACTAATAAAATTTGTACATTTCTCTTCCTTAACGTTTCATTTTTAATACAATTAAGAGTTTTAAGTAACGCGTGTAAATTTAGTATCTTCTATCATATATATGACAACGCGTACCACAGAGCTCTAGAGTAACCAATTTAGACAAATCATGTTTAAAGAATTTCTTAAGTTTTTTCAGTTACGTGCGTAATATTATATTTTTCCCGCGGATTTTTAAGTATTCAACAAGTAAGATAACAATATAATAAGGATAATTCTAAAAACGAATAAATTTCAAAATTAATATTCTCATTTTATAAATATTAAAAATAGAAGTTGTTTCTCTGTCTGTTCCTGCACTTAGTCCTGTTACAACGCATCAGCCCAGCGAAGCGGGCGCTTTCAACTATAAAATCTGACTGGTTCAATTTTTTA
Source organism: Megathymus violae (assembly GCA_003671415.1). NCBI lineage: Eukaryota > Metazoa > Arthropoda > Insecta > Lepidoptera > Hesperiidae > Megathymus > Megathymus violae. Next base: position 1,169,977 of record PDGT01000066.1, on the reverse strand, counting down.
ATTTATAACATACGTAAGGCTCGGTAATTACGAAGGATTGCTCTTCATCAACGCGTTTACATTTCATTATCGCTATAATTCTAATTTACATGCAAAATTATACAAACAAATTCTCACAGATAACTATCTTAAAGATATAATTATCATCGACCCTTTCAAGTGTTTTATTTCCTTAATTAATATTATTTCTACGGGACAGATAGTGTAGCTTCGGTTTATAGAGGTCGGAGGTGTCGTACCTCTGTATTTTGTTTCTCTGTGGCGTTCTAATTTTGCCGTTGGGGGCGGGGGTTCGTGCCGGCGGCGCTTTGGTGTTCTGTTCGTAGTTCTCGACTGATTTGTCACTCGACGGGCTGTTCGGTTGATCTGGAAAATATCAATAGTTCAACACACCGACGACATTGTAAATTTTTCTTACTGTCCCACTTGTGTCGAGTCATATATAAAAATAGTAAATGAAAATGTTTAAATTATTTATAACGTCTTCGTAGCAACATGCATTGAAATTCTATCCAAGATGTTACGTCATTGTACTTATTATATTACCGGTTGTTAATAATTGTGCAAGATTTCATACAAATTAAATATCTTAATGCGGGTAAAAATAAAATTAGTATATTCTTAAACACATATTATACTATATTTAACGTACATTCTATAAGTGAAGCCAATAAAAAGCGTATAAAAAAGTAAAGCTAGTTTAAATTTGTATAAACGCATCATACGAGTGCTTCAGAGGGTACGTTAAGCTGTCGATCCTGGTCGCCCTGGATGGTGTACGTCCACAATTGGACTCGGTGGCCGGCGCTGAGATCGGGTTTCGAGAATATATTGCATAAAAACGTCTGTCGGGCCAGCTAGTACAACTTATAATTTCAAAGACAACTCTAACACAACATAACCGTCGTACTAAGGGCTTGTTGTTTGCCAAACAAGAATAAGTCACTTCATACACAAACAGAGCAATAACTAGCCACGGATGTTATTTTTATTCTAATTGAATGGAATCTTCAATACTTAATTTTATATACCGAGGCTAGTGCGGGATGATTGAGTGACGACTTTAGGGTTTCCCATAACTTACTGCTAACTACTGGCGAAGTTCCTCTTACAAAGATTGTTCTATCTCATTCCCAGATACGAGATGATCATGAGTGTACATTACAGTATATCTTACAAAGGAAATGGAGCCTTAGAACATCCTGAAGCATATTCGGTAGATACCTATAGTGTGTGTCCGACATGCGATTGCCATCCCGAAAGTAGTTTCTTTATAGACATTCTTTCTTGATTCTTCTTTGTTTGTGATATCTCATATGTTTATGTCGGTGCCATCCCTAAGCTGAGAATCCTAGTATCAACGTAGTTTGTAAATATTTAATTGTAAAACCCCACCAGATTTCCTAGGTCTTGGCAGCCCCACTCTCCGCGCCCTACCCAGATACTTGGAGCGGGTGTTGTTCTGTAGTGCGACGCTCTCCTTCGAAGTTTCGCTCTCTGAAAAAATATCATTTTATAAAAAAAATTAGCAAAAGATCACTGCAATCGTTTGTTAATTGCCTACTTTGAATTCGACTTACAAATAGTTCTGATACACTGAAAATTCAGATTTTCATTGAATTTATAATTTAGGCTTAGGTAATCTGGTAGGATACATTTACAGAAGACAGTACCGAATATAGAGCCAGATAATTGAGAAAATTCATTTGTTTTCCTATACTCAACCCTTAAACTTAGTTCTGTATAACATTTCATTACTTGTGGTAGACAAACAATTTAATTCGAGTATAGCACATTATTTTACAGAATCCTTTTGCAAGAATTTCATACATATTAAATGTTTTACATCCTCAAACTATTTTACTTAATTTCATCTCAATAGAGGCCAAACTGATAAACCTGTTACCTTTAAACTGTCAGCGTCCCATTTCATTACACACAGTAGAGTTTTTATGTGGCAACAGTTGATCTTTATAGGGTCCACATCAGATGCTACACAATTTGATGTTTATCTATCTAATGCTAAAGTGGCATTCTTGTTATGGTGCAACTGCCACAAAATAAAAAATCCATATTGCTATTATTAACTCGATGACACATATATTTTGTTTATATGGGATTGCTGATCGATATCATTTGGCTACTAATACGTCCAAGTTCTAATTCTCCAATTTAACTATAAACTTAATTTTTTAAGTAAGCAAAAGTATTAAATTTAAAAATTTACCTTCCGTAGTGGACGTGATTTGATCGGAAGCGCTCAGTTTGCGAAGTTTCCGCGGTGTTAGCACCGCCCTGTTGTTATTCACGGTTGTTTCGACTTCGGACAATTTTCGCTTTAGACTGATTACTTCTTCGCTCTCAATATTGCACTCGTTCACGTAGTCTATCTGAGGCATTTTACTCGGCGACTCGTTTGACATCGCATTGCCTAGAATGATCTCCATTATCTCTTGCCTGGAAGCGTTGCTGACCATTTCGTCTATCTTCGCATCGTAATCGCTCGACAACTCAAAAGAGCACTCCGACTTCACCGGACTAAGTACAGTTTGCCTTGTCACTTTCAAGTCCATTTCCAGTTCGTTCGCTGCAGCTTCAAACTCATTATTATCAAACGGTAACGACACTTCAGACGCGACGTTAACATTTTTAACAATACTCTTCGTAGTTTTAGGAAGTTTTAAACGACCATTTCTTTGATAGTTCACGATGTCAAACGTCCCTATAGTCTCTAGTACTCCTTTCATGACGCTTTCTTCGTAACTGTCGCAATTGATTAAATAAATTTTGTTGATAGACTGCTTTTCTGTGTACGATTTAAGGAACTTATCAAATCGTTCTTTTTTTAACTCTGCCTCGTGCATCTCATTGTCGGTGAAATACTTGAAATTCTTCTCATTGGGAAGGTACTGTTGCTCAAAGTGTTTTGTTTCTTTAATAACCGTGTTATTGTTATCTAATGGAAGTTCATCATCTTCTTCTTCAACATTCGATACAATATTACCATTAGTTCGATTATCATGTTTAAAACTTTCCATAATAGTATTTTCTGTTTCCTCACTCTCTGAAAGCTCCTCTGCAATTACAGTAATTTCAAAGTATTCTGACCTTTTATCCTTATCTTCTTTTTTAGATTTTGCTTCGGCAATTTCTGAACCTAATTCTAGGGCTTTACAACTGTTATCTGCATTATTCTCTTCATCAGGTACGTTATCCTCTACTAATGCTGCTAAATCTTTCATTTCATCAATATCATTTCCAATATCTGGAATGCGAGCTTCAGCCACGTCATGTATTTCTATGGTATCTTCATTCGTCTGTACGTTACTTTGTTCCAATTCTTTCCCTATTACTTTTTTACTTGCGTCTGACTCTTCGAGAAATTCCGTTTTATTCATTAATTCATTACCGAGCCCCTTTGAATCATTATTTTCAGTAAGGTTAGATAATTCAGACTCAATTCCAGTTATATCTTCTATATTTTGAGCATTTACAACGGCCAAGAGCGCATTTGTTGGATTTGAAATCAGAATATTTTCATTTTGTTGAACAGAATCGCATATAGCTGGATTATTTTGTACGACTGGAGTTTGTTCACTATTAATGACACACGCAAATTCTAACTCTGGACCTGAAATACTTGAATAAACTTGGCTTAAACTTGGTCTGACATTCGCCTGAAATTCCAAAAGCAACGCTGCCTCTTGATTCATTCTTTTTTGTTCTTCGTCTAAAAATCTACGCATTTTCATTAACTTTTTAGCTTCATCTAGATTCGCTGCAAATTTTGGTTTCCTTAATGTTACATCTGGAACGAATGGAAGCCGAGGTGGTGAAGCCATTGGAAGCTCCAAGCGTGTATCGATACGCACGATAGGCTTGGGTTGGACAACATCTGAATTGGATTTCTTCGTTTCTTTTAAAACGTGCTCCTTATCGCTAGGGCTAGTAGATTCTCCGCTTGGAGAAGTGTTATCTGATTTAGAACTATTACCTTTGCTGTCTTTCTGACTTGAAGACGACTTTGAACTGGACGGATTATGTGAGCCTTTAGATGACGAGCTCCCATCGTTGGAATCCCTGTCTGTGGAACGTCTCGTTGCATTACCTCTACCTGATAAACTATAATGATCATCAGTTTCTTTCTTACTTTTCTTATCTTTATCTTTTTCGTCATGCTTTGAAGAACTCTTACTGGTGCTACTCTTTCTATCCTTGTCAGAACGGTGCGAACTTGATTTCGTATCTTTAGATGATCTATCCCTTGAACTTTTGTCTGAACCTCTTTCAGAAGACTTATCAGGTTTCTCTTTATGGTGAGATGACGACTTCTTTTCGTCAGAATGTTTACTGGAACGCCGTTGAGTCGAACTTGAACTAGAACTTTTATGCGATTTAGAATCTTTATGACTAGAAGATTTGTGTGAACTTCTATGCTTGGAAGAATCTCTTTCCTTCTTATCGGAATCTTTTTTATCATTTTTGTCACTCGATCTATCTTTGTGACTTGATTTCGATTTGTTATCGTCTTTTGAAGACTTCTTATCATGTCTACTACTATCTCTCGAACTTGGCGGTTTGGAATCTGACCGTTTATCTTTGCTGCTTGAATATTTACTTGAATCTCTAGAACGGTGGGAGCTTTTATGGCTTGACTTCTTTTCCTCTGTTTTACGATCCTTCTTGTTATCTTCTAGACTTTGTTCTTCATTCGTTTTAACTTCTATATTTGCTTTACTATTGGCATCACTCTCATAATCAATCTGCAAGTTGTTGCTATTTGAACTATCTTCATAAAGCGGTGTGTTGAAATTATTAATATTCACTTGATGATTGAACTGGTATGATAAGTTTATTTGTTCAATTTCTTTTTTCTCTATTTTCATAGAATCCTCTTTTTCTGGTGATTTGGATTCGATTGCAAACCTAAACGTACTTGGCTCTCTTTCTTTTTTGTCCTTAGCACTGCTTAAGTCATTCTCAAATGCTTGTTGAGCGTCACAAGAATTTTCGTTATTAAAATTTCTTATTGGCGTTAATGGGGACATATTTCTTCTGAGTGAAGAATCCGAACTGGACTCGTCTTCATCGCTATTGACGGGTTTAAAATATTCGTCTTTTACATCTTTTGGAATTTCATCTGGTAATGGAATATCGGCAGATACAATAATAGAATCAGGAAGCGGAATATCCGGAGACATCTTTGGCAATTCTATTTTCGCCAAATCAATTCTAGGCGGAGTATCTTCAGGTGGTGGGATGTTCTCAACCTTAATATCTTCTGAGGGCAGTGGAATATCGCTTTTCTGAGAATCAATATTAATTTCTCTTTCACCAGCCAATTCTATACTTTGCTCAGCTTTTTCGTTTTCCTCATTTCTAATAATCGGAACGATTGATTCTTCTTTTATCTCAACTTGTTGTTGATCAATCTCCATTTTTTTTTCATTAGTGTCTGAAGAATCCACATCCATTTTATCATCGCCGCCATCATTGCTTTTGACTGACCCAGGACTTACAGCTTCTAAGTCTTTGGGTAGAAGATTTTCAACTTTTTCATCTGATGCTTCAGCAGTTGTTACAGTTTTCTTTCTTGTGATTCCCAAATAATTGTACACCAAATCTTCAACTTGTGGAATGAATACAGATGCCACTTTTGGATTTACCACTTGATCCACGATTCTCTCTACTCCTTGTTCTAAGTAATTCCCGCTGAAAACAAATACGAAATTATAACTTCGAACTCATTATTAGAAGTTATGTATTTGAAAATAATGATTACTTGCTTTGGTGAAGAAAGGCATCACAACGAAACCAGCATTCCTGACAGTTCGCTGTAATGTTTTCAATGTGTGAAATATAGCAAGCCGTTATAATAGCCTTAAACTTTGTTATTATGAAACCCGATGCAAAAGAGTTCATCCTGTCATACATTGTAAAGAATTTATATATTTTATCAAGTCTTTTTATTTCTAGAAAGATACTAGCAATCAACGACTTGTACAATATTATAACTACGTTACTATAACCATTAAACCATTAAAATTTACCATTAAAACTACGTTATTTTGGACTATTAAAGTGAAAGTCCCGTCTACAAAATCTATACCCTAATAAAATACTAATAAACATAATATATTAATTGACAAATACCTACACATAACAGTTTCTTTTTCAGGCTGGTTCTCAATTGATGCAAAATAGTTTGTCTACGCCCAGCGTTAAGCCTTTTTCAAATTGTTATATATAAAATACATACTTTAAATTAAAAACGGACATCAGTTGTCTTTTCAGTAAACGGTATTAAAAGGCATGTTCCGAGCATTTTTACCTTATTTCAGTAACATATTTGAGAATTATAGGTCATGGTAAACCCGCTACAGAAGAAGTTCGAAAAATTTTAATTTCTAGTAGTAATAGCGGAAAATCTACCCACCATATCGCCAAAGATTTATTACTACCAAAATCTATTACCTAGTCAATCATTCAGCATTACAAGATAAACAGTTCAGCCGCCCTCGTAAGATGATTGAAGGTGAAAATCGAGTTATGAAGAAAATTATTATGAAAAGCCGTCGTGCGCGTTCAGGAGAACTTACCGTGAAATGGCATGTTTTGATTCAGAAACACGTTTCGGTCGATGCATGCAAAAGAGTTCTGAAAAGAATAGATTGTGAACTTTACTCGGCCACAGATAAACTTTGACTCACGTCATTACACCAAAAGAAAAGCGGCAAATTCGCTTGAACTGGACAGCTGACCAAGGCGTCAAATAATATGGAGTAATGAAGCCAAATCTGAAGTAACAGTTGGCGATAGAAGGAAAAAAATATTCGAAATGAAGATGACACATTTCTTAAGGACTGTATTAAAAGACAGTGAAGTTTCCTATGCCTGTAATGGTATGGGATTGCATGTCAGCACAAGGTGCCGGCCGCCTGCATTTTGTAGACGGGAAGTTATACTGACTTACCAAAATATTTCGGAAAATAATTAAAATTTTAAATATGAAAATGCCTTCATTTTTCAACAAGATGAGGCTTCTTGCCACACTACGAAGACGACAAAGGCCTGGCTTCAGTCTAAAGGAATCTCTACAATGGAGTTTCCATCAAATTGTCCAAATTTATCGTTTATTAAGACCTTATTGTGGAAAATAAAAATAAGCTACGCAATATCCTCCAAGTTTAAAAAGTGATTTAAAAAACGAGAGTTATAGAAGTCTGGGATTCAGTAACTCCAGAAGAAAGTGAAGAGTTAGTAACGACGATGCCATTGAGGATCAAGGCTTTATCTAATAGAAAAAAAGACGCAACCTATTTATGTACCATACAGATAATAAAGTAAATGAAATTAAAATACTACTGTTTATTTATTGGTCTCATAGAACTAAAATAACTAACCCAGTATTCACTTTGAAATATACTTATGTTCAATTTTATCTGTATAGTGGTGTATCAAATTTATCAAAGTGGTGGATCCAGGTCTCGTCCATGGTCACAAAACGTGTCAAAAAATTCTCCTTGTCCGCTTGGAACTTTTCGAGATTTGCTTTCGAAGTGTCGACTCGTTTCTGCTTTTGTTCGTCGATTAACATTCTCGACAGCCAAAGCGCGGATAATTTTACTTAGTAGACGAACTCTTTTGTATCGGGGGTTGTATGAGAAGAGACCCATGACCAGATTGAAATAATTTTAATCTTTATTATTCTTCATCATTCGGGACACAGACGTTCATTTTTAGGTAATCTACATCTTTTTATTGTTGACCAGAGGCCTGTCCCGACTATGTTCGGTTTCAACTATTAATTATTATACACATACTCTTCTATGTCCATCAAGAATAATGTACAACTCAAATGATAAACAATCTTTCAAATAGGTACCATGGTTCCAGAGATTACTTTCTGCATATACAAAATCTGCACTATCCCTATACAGATATAATTATACTTAAGAGATATACAGTAGTACGAGGGGTGATCCAAAAGTAATGATAATCAGTAATAAACACAATGAATATGATAATAAAAAAAAAATATTTTTCGACATAGTCTCCTAACAAGTCCATCTCTAGTAACATTTAGTCCATCTCTTTTCTAAAGCTAGAATTCCCTTAAAAAAAATTTTGATCTTGACCCTCAAAAAATTCCTCAACAGCGGCCATCATGTCGCTATCGTCGTCAAATTTCTTGCCCCAGATGTGTGGTGAAACAGCACTCCAACCCGCAGTTTGCCGCACTTTTTCTCCTTGACAGCATCCCGCAATCTTCTTATTTGTTCTGCGTAGTAGGAGTCCGTAATAGTGGCTCCCTTTTCCAAATAGTCCACCATAATAATTCCTTTAACGTCCCAAAAAACGGACCCCATAACCTTCCCTGCTGAGCTTGACACTTTTAATTTCTTCGGCGTCGGTTCGTCGGCTCGTTTCCATGTCATTGATTGTTGTTTGGTTTGGGGATCAAAGTGGTGGATCCAGGTCTCATCCATGGTCACAAAACGTGTCAAAAAATTCTCCTTGTCCGCTTGGAACTTTTCGAGATTTGCTTTCGAAGTGTCGACTCGTTTCTGCTTTTGTTCGTCGATTAACATTCTCGACACCCAACGCGCGGATACTTTTTTCATATGCAATGCGTTCGCAATGATTCCTTGAATATTGCCATATGAGACCCCTGCGACCTCAGCTACATGCCTGATAGTCAGTCTTCTATCGGCCAATACAATTTCTGCAACTTTTTTCACGTTTTCTTCAGTGAGGGACGTGGATGGCCGTCCATTCCGATGTTCGTCTTCTGTCGATGTTCTTCCCAGCTTAAACTCCTTGACCTAGCGCGCACTGTGGAATATGGAGCGGAAGAGTCCCAAATGTTTCCACTAAGGCAGAATATTTAATGACAGCACTGATTTAATTTTTTTGCATTTTGAAGTTCACTCCCCAGAATTTCGTATTCAAATGAATATACCTCTGGGGAATCATGATCTATTTAAATGATTTTTTGTACCTGACCTAATGGATACCTAAGTGCTAATCACTTTATCACACATTTAATCACAAGGACAATTAATTATTATTATTCTGTGCACTGGAAATAACCAGTTATCATTACTTTAGGATCACTCCTCGTATGATAACTGCCAATCAAAAACTAAAAAGGTATAAGCCACTGCACTACCCTAATGCTTGTAATAATAGAAATTATTCAAATTAAATTTATCAGTTTCAATGTGTGACAAGTCTAATGCATATATAAAAATACATACTCAAGGATATGTTTCCTCAATTTCTCTCGCAGTTGATTCTTGTTCAAATCAGGCTGCCAACATTGTCGGGAGAGGAACGTTGACACAGATGACTCCACACGTTGCCTTAAGTTCTGGTAAGCTGGCCTGGTGTCCACATCCGCTATGCAGTCTTTTCGGAACTGCAAATGGTTGTAATAATGTTGACATTACGGTTGTTATTATTTAATGTCAAACTAAATTGCAAACAATTACAATGGGTGGACTTAATGCCTGAAGACATCTTCTACTAATGGAATCATGTGTTGGAGACATATTGAGACAATACATCACAAACAATTAAGACCAAAGCAAAAATAACTACATTATAAATATACATCTGCCCTTGATGGGAATCATATCTAAAATGTCTCATATTATCTTATAAGGGCTTACAGTGTTGCAATATTTAAATAAAACTTGAAATTTCTTAATGTTATTACTTCGAATACCATTGTCGAACAAATATTTCATCAGCATAATTGTAAATAAGCAAATAGACTTTGTCTTGTTGTTACCAAACCATATTTAGAAAGTTATATTAAAACTTTTTATTGATAATAAAGTAAATTTATAATAAAATAAAATAAAGTATGTTATCATTGACAACATTACATTGAAGCATTCAATTAGATTAAAATTATAATAGATCAGCAATGGATAAAATATATATTTAAATCAGGGTTTGAGGATATATATCATGATATATATCTAATATTTTGATATTTATATAAATATCGGATATTTTCGAACCCTGATTTATATACAGATTTACAATTTTCGCATGTTATTGTGTTCTAAATATAAAATAAAAAAAAAGCTAAATTAAGAGGTTAAAAGTATCTCAAACTTAAGATATTTGTTCAATATCTGTAATGAACTTTAGTTGTATCACTAAGCTAACAATAAATTATAAGTTTCAAATGAATAACTGACTAAATTCATTTGTCAGAGTATGCTTATATTGGTAACAGTAAGGTGAAAATTATAGTTAAAATAAAAGTAAGAACTACCATATTGATTTGATTGATAAACAGACATTGTTTTAATTAACATTAACTGTCAATGATTTTAAACACATTTTCAAATTGTGAATGATATAATAGAAAACAAGAGGAGAGTGAATAGGCCTTTTTTAGTTAGTGCGTTTAACATCTTAAACTTCACTATCACTTATCATCAGATGAGATTGTTGTCGAGCATTAACTTATTTTATGCAACACAAGTTCAGCTATGTTATGTTCAGGTCTTCGTTACCCTTCAAAAATATGATACTATGGTAGTACAGACAGAACTTTCCATGTAAACCAGTTATGTATTCCACTAAATATGTAAATTGAAGTGATTTAACAATGTTTATTTTATTTGATTATTAATAATTTATCCAATTGTTCTTTTAATTTTAATAAGATCTTTATATAGACAGTCTCTTAATTCTTTTAACTGTACAACATTTTGTTCTGTAAGTACTTTTATGATAAACACACAGTTCTAAATTACTAATTATATTAATTATATTGATAATTATATTGATTACCAAATGCAATCAATTTTGTATCCTAAATTAAATGTAAATGAATATTCAATCTTCTTTTATATATCAATAAATTAATAAATGTACAAATGCAGACTGTAATAAATTTTCACACCAGGATTGAATGAGTCTAAAAGGAATCTTGCAGTATTTTATTATTATTATTTCAAAAATGATTATCTATTCTTTCTGAAAATTGGATACAGCCTGTTGGCTGCAATTTTGGTAATAACTTTATTTTGTGTATATAAATGATTTAAGATGATTATGTGATAAATTTATTTATTATTGAAATATTGAAATTGAGAAAATTATAATTGTTAACATATTTATAACCCAATGTTTGTTATGTTCTACTTGTGTGATGAAACTACAAATCTATAGGTTAATGTGAAGCACAAATTCTATATAACTGTCTGTACACATAGTAATCATATAATGAAGGTGTTGGGATATGACAACAATCTTTAAAGTTGTGTACCCCTGCCCTGAGCATACTGATTCAATAAAATTAAATTGTAATTTAATAAATTATAATTTAATTTAAGACAGCTATAAGTTTGTAAATCAAAGTTTAGAAAGTAAGCATCATGGCCACCAACCTCAATTGATTAGTTGGATTACCCATTGATGTTTTTAATAGATGACTTTTGAGATTTGATGAACATAATATAACAAAAAAGTTTGTTCTTGGTGGTACAATTTCAATTTATATGCGCAAAGTACATTTTATGGAATTGAATCTAAAATACTGGGTATAATTTAAACACTACATTTTGTATTGTAACAAAGATATATACATATGAATATTGTTATTTCTCAATATTAATTTAATTTATAGTAGATATTTAAAACATACCTGATCAAAAATCCCCTTTGATTTTAGTTCGTAAACTAATTGATCGACCAACCTAGGGTCACCCGGCATATATTGTAAATGCGCCATTATTTTATCATTACATATGTTTAATATATATTTATCCTGAGATCTTACAATAAATATATGTAAACTAAAATAAAACTTAAACTAAATTCTATATTTTTACATTCGTCTGTATCGCAATGCAACTTTGACAAATTTATATTTGACAATTACAATTCCCTTGTGCAGATGTATTTTTTAGGCCGGCTATAGACATAGTTTTAAAAAAAATTATAAAAAGTAAACTAGAATTAAATAAATTTACAGACTTTACATTGCGACGCGAATAAAATAAAACAACTAGATTTTTTATTATATAAGATTGATCCAAGCTTTTTTTATTACAATATAGAATATCTCCAAATGCACGCGCGGAATATAGTAGTCAGTAATTCATTGCGCGGTCTATAGTTTCAGTTCTTCACACTCTGCATTAGAATAATACAAGGGAGTATGTTGCATACTTTGTTGAATATCATGAGGACCAGTGTATACTATAGTATGTATGTAAATAATAGATAACTTTTCTGAATATTTTTTATTTTAGTACAAAACATGGTTATATTTTAAACATTATTTCTATTAGTTATTTCGTGGAAACAAATGTTCGTATTTATTTTTGTGCCTGGCCTCGTTACATATTATGTATTACGACTATAACATATGTTGAAATTATAGTGTGGATTTAATTATCTAAATCAGTGTTATCTACCAAGGTTTCTTTTATATTATATTCCTACTTTATGGAGCTTATTTGTATACAATTGTATAGTCTATAAGTATAACATCTGCTGTGGATGTTAAACTTTTATCAATGATTTCATGTCACTGTCAACAGTTTCAAATAAAGTTACTTACATCTATGGTTAATGACAGGCACATCAGTAGTTTCAAAAGTTCAATTTCAAACGAAGTAAAATTATATTGAATACAGAAATAGTGACTAAATTTTGAATTTACGTAATATAACCACATCCATAAATCAACATGAAAATTAATACAGACAGTAGTGAAGACTATGTGAAACTATACAATAACGTAGTTCTGCAAGAAAAATTGGAAAAACAAGCGGCAGGTATTAACGGATACATATTTTTCAAACGTGTTTTACATAACCCTATCAAATTGTATTGTCAATTATGGTGTTCAATGCGTCCATCATCTTGTAGTAACTTTCTTGATATTTAATTTACCATCCAATTTGGAAGGGTTGTTCGTTGGAAAACTTGACATTTTCGTGTCAATGTCAAGTCAGCTGTCTATTCCCACAAATAGGTACTTGAATACTTGTAGTGGATTTTGTAATGCTTGCAGACTAGACTAATATTTTGTTCCTGTAAAAATATATTTTTCGTTTAATTTCTAACATAAAATGAAAAAATTAACATCGTATACAATAAAACAGATACATAAAGCGTACCATGAGAAGTTGTTGACGCCAACAAGTTTTGTAGATTTATGTTTACAAGAAGCGAAACAGAAAAGGGAGTTAAATGCTTATATTACTATTACTGAAAATGTAGCTGAAGATCAGAGTGTAGAGAGTGAAAAACGCTCGTATATAGACAAAGATATGAGACCGCTAGAGGGGATCACGGTTGCTATCAAAGATAATTTTTGTACGAAAAATATACCAACTACTTGTGCTTCGAAAATGCTTCAGAACTTCGTCCCAACATATGACGCAACGGTTTACGCAAAGCTAGTTAGTTCTGGAGCTTGTCTTATTGGCAAAACTAATTTAGACGAGTTTGCTATGGGTGCTGGAACAATCGATTCAGTATTTGGCCCAACCCGAAATCCCTGGTGCTATGGGGAAGAATGGAGGATCGCGGGCGGTAGTTCGGGTGGTAGTGCCGTAGCTGTCAGCTTGGGGTCTTGTGTTGCAGCCATTGGCTCTGATACTGGAGGTTCCACAAGGAATCCTGCTGCATTATGTGGCATAGTTGGCTTAAAACCTACCTATGGTCTTGTATCTAGATATGGTTTGATTCCATTAGTGAACTCTATGGATGTACCAGGAATTTTAACCAGAAATATACAGGATGCTGCTATTATATTGAATTGTATAGCTGGTCCTGATGAATCAGATTCTACTACGATAAAAAAGAAATACGAAACAGTGACAATTAATGAAGACTTTGATATGTCTACAATAAAAATTGGTATACCCAAAGAGTACCACTGTCCAGGTATGGGTCAGGAAATTATAGATACATGGAAATATGTTACAGATTTGTTAGAAAGGGAGAGAGCTATTGTCACTATGGTTTCATTGCCACACACATCAGTCTCAATTGCTGTATACTCAATTTTGAATCAGTGTGAAGTGACCAGCAACATGGCAAGGTATGATGGGTTAGAGTATGGCCTGAGATCAGATGCAGACTATTCTACTGAGGCATTATATGCTTCATCTCGAAGTGAAGGTTTCAACAGTGTTGTTCGATCACGAATATTTGCCGGAAACTACTTTTTATTAACTAAAAATTATGAAAAATATTATCTTAAAGCACTTAAGCTACGTAGATTGATTTCTGATGACTTTAAAAACATTTTCAATGGCGAGAATAAAGTTGATTTGCTCCTAACCCCTACAACATTGTCTGATGCACCATTATATAAGGATTTTTCATCAAAAAACAATAGAGATCAGTGTGCTTTCCAGGACTATTGCACACAACCTGCTAACATGGCCGGTATCCCGGCCATATCTATACCGATTTGTTTGTCAAAGAATAAATTGCCATTGTCGCTACAACTGATGGGGCCCAGTATGTCTGAAGAATTACTGCTGAATGTTGCTAAGAGAATTGAATCCATGGTTAATTTTCCAAATTTAGACATTATGGAATAATGTGAATGTTAGCTGATAATATGTATACATTTTTATAAATAAACTGCTGTTACAGTATTCGTTGTTTTGTGCATTCATTATTTGAGTTGTGAGAGTGTGAGTTAAATATTAACAATTAACAAACTGTAAAGATACTAGTAAATTATTGCCCAAAATTGAAATGATTCATTAAATTTATTTCAAACAATACATTTATTTTACTGTTTAGTAATAATATCATGATACCATTTATTGATAATAATGATTTGGTAACAGTTGTTTTAGTTTATATTATGTGCTCTTACTTCCGATTATGTAATGTATTATATTTCTATATAAAATCTATTTCAGTGTCCTCTGATATTGTTATTTCAGCTAGATCTTTGGTATTTGGTAAGGTTTCACTAATGGTTTTTCTAATCCCTATTTCTGTACACACACACCATTTCTCTATGTGCCTAATTTGTGTCGGAAAATTTCAATGATTGACAACGAGCCATTCCGGAACACGGAAAAGGTTCTGAAATTAACCTGTTGGTGATCTTCTATTTCATTCCCGACTACCCTCGATGCTGCTTCCTCGGTTTAGTTTAATGCAATCTGTTTCAGGCGCAATCACATCCGAAATCCTGACAAAACTTAAAATATCAATCGAAACCTTGCCACAGAAGACTCAGTCCATATTGCAGCAGGTCGCCAGTAATCAATCAGCTTTAGATATCGACAAACTCGACGCGTTCACGCTCTTTCTGCGCCAATCCAGGGAAAAAGCTGAACAACTTGAAGATGAATACGAAATTCTCAAGTTGAAGCAGAAGAATGCGGAGATTCAGTTGAAAATAGACCGAAATAACAAATTTTTGGGGGATATGAGGAAGGAATTGGCCCGCTCTAAAGAATCCTTGGCCAGTCAGAACCCGAATCCTGACAATATTCAGGACTATATCAGGCAGTTGAAGCAAAAAGTGGCGTCGTATGAGGAGAGCTGTGAGAAAGCTAAGGTAAGTTCAATTTATATAAAGTTCTTATAATGAATTTCGTTAATTGAACCTATTTATGATTCAATAAATAATGATATAACTGTATAGGTCTGTTCATTTTATTTATTCTTTATTAGTTCGTTTTATTTGTGTATTTATGCACTTCCCGCAACTCGGGAAGTCTTTGGAGTTGAAGGCCTTCGCCAACGCATAACAACCTCATAATGTTTATTTTCCAGGTGAAGTTCTCGAAGCTGTCGGTACCGGAAAATATTTATCCGATGTCGCTAATGTCGCTGGTCGCGACGCGAGACGCGCTACGACACGACGCGGAGTCGTTACGACTGCGAGCCGACGACGTGGCGCTCGGGAGACAGGTGCGCGACGCTTTCAGTCGACTCAGGAAATAAATACACCGTTTGCGGCATTGCAATGATGAAGAAAGCTTTTAGTGGGATATTCCGTGTTTTTTTCAACACATTTCGAAGTACCGTTATACCCGTCCAAGGTAGCACAATAAATAATTTCTCAGAGCAGAAAAATGAAATAAATTTTATTTATCATAAACACGCATTTTAAATATATACACATTTGTGATCTTGCCTGTCGGACGAGAGGTCCCGGGTGCGATTGCCGGCCGAGGCATTTATGTGACAAATTAATATTTGTTCCTAGATCTTATGTTTTGGGTATTAGTAGTGATGTGTGTGTCAACACAGGGATTCCTATTGTAGGTGTGAGTGTGTCTAAATGTACTTATTTATTTAATTATTTTTTAAAATAGAATCGTAGTCTTACATACAATAAGGAAAAAAGTAAACAAATAATGGAAAAGAAAAGATATTTTAGTCTTGCAAATTGATTGTAATTGACTAAGATAACAATAATTGAGATATTGAGAAATACAATAAATTTTATGTCTCATCGTTGCTCGGAGAACGCATACTCTCTTCTGGAGCGGGAGAGAGACACGGCCATTCACACATTGATATTACTTTTGCTGAAACCAAAAGTCAACAGTTTCGGTAGTCAAATTTATATTTTTGATGTTAAACAAATTAATATCAGACAAGCGCATGGGACTACCTCCATAGTACGAGTCAGCTGGTGTTCATTAATATTTCATTCATATGTACATGCCAACTCATTCATTATTCCGAGTATATTACCATTGCATCCCATTAATTTTTCTAAGTACCTATTCTCAAGGATAAAGATCAACTCTTCCAGGTAAACTTTGATTTCAAATTATAAACTATTCCAGGTATCGTTCCATTCCATCCTGTCACCTCCTCCAAGTATCCTTGCTTAAAATTAATTATTCCAAATATACTCTCATTACATTCTATCAACTCTAGTATCCTTCCACGCCATCCTATCCAGTTGTTATTAAGGGTATCCATTCACCGTCACACCTGTAATGATTAAGCTACCTTTCTTCTTATCAATGGAATGCGGCTGTGTCAGGTCCATGTGATGTTGACCGTCCCCGACGTGTCCCCGCAGCCCCCACAGGAAGGTGTGTCTAGGCACGGTGTTGACGCCGCACTCCCTGTCCGTCTGCTGGCACCTGTCCCTCGGGTGGACCGTCTGACACTGCGTCTCACACTTGAAGTGGCTCAACGTAGTTTGAGTAGAGCGGGTGCGGCAGTTCACTATCGTCGCCTGCAACGTGTGTTGACAGTAAAGACGAACACCGAATCTGTGCATGTTTTAAACGACTTCGACAACATGCGAAAATCACTGTGAATAAGTTGAAAATATTAATAAACAAAATACTGATATTTAATTTAAAGTATGGATGATTATAAAACACCTTGTACCGGACAACGAATCCGTTCCCACAGGATAACAGATAAGTGTGGTGGTTGTGTTAATTTAGTCAACAAATTAGTACTTTTTGTGGCTATTGTAACAAATAAATATGTTTCTAATTAATAGAACTTAGAAAACCGACATTAAAATAGACCGTGTAATCAAAACTAGTCTTTACATATTTTATGTAAAGATAGGGCAACATTTAAATAATATTCAAAAGTTTAATTCATAAACCAATTTAATGGGGATTCATTGCTAGCGTATTTAATTGTAAATTAAACGAGTTTTTATTCCAAATTTAAATGGAATTATTTTTTATATTATTACATCAAAGTTAAAAATACGAGATGGTTCGATTTCCCGTAATTGGTATCGTACTTTGCTACGAGTGAACAGAAGTTCCTATTTACCCATTGGCACGCTCTTCTCTTCCACTCCCACAGGTCCCATGTGTAGTCCTTGTCGATGTACGTCTCCACGGGGTGCGTCTCGGTCTGGACGTCCCTGTCTTGGACCTTGGCTGGCACGTAAACAACATCAATGACAGTCAAAGGAGCCAAGTCTTACATTAACTTATATGCATTAGAGCGCTGACTTACGTCTTTTTTGGGGATTCATGTAGCTTAGGCTTACATGTTGGTAAATATATTTATTAACCATAACCTATTTATTACCTTGTGTAATGTATAATGTTGCCCTGATCCTATAGAACCCAAAACAATCGTTGTTAGAATCTTTGTCTGTTTGTCTGTGCGTTTGTTTGCGCTAATCTCAGAAATGGCTTAACCGATAACCGCTTATCCATGAAAGCTGCCTTATTAGCCTATCATGGATATAAAGCGTCAGTCCTTAGATATTGTATCATACGTAATAATGCTATGAAAAGGGTTTCAAAAGCGATGTATAAGATCCATATGTAATTTGTGACCAATAGATAGCTGCAAGCCTTATTTTAGAACAATTGAAATACTACCATTGCCGTGTGATCGTTATTACTATTTATTTGGAGTCGCCGTGTCCTCGGTCACGGTTATTATAGGTAGTTGGACGGTTATTATGGCTGGTTGGAGGAAGGGTCATGAACCCTACGATCCTCCCCTCGCACCGCGCCTGGATCACCGGTCAGGTCTTCTCAATACCCATGCCCTGCAGGAAACCTCTGACGGATCAATACGAAGCTCCGTTCACCGGCAATGACCTGACACTCGGCTTACACTTACACTTTAAACTCTACCCGGATGAACCTAACATACGTTGTAGATCTTGCAATGCAAATATTGGAAATAGTAGTGTCATAATTCGGTCCGTGCAGGCTAAAGCTTACTTTGTAATTGCCATGGGTTGTTTTAAAAGATGTGCTGAGGAGTTACTTTCGCCATTTCTTCTTCTCAATGTTAAAGCACCTTTTCGAAACGACAGTAGAAGCAAAAAATTGCATACATAAGTGTATTTACAGAATACCTATATGATTAAATGATTTTGCATTCGAATTGAATCAAACATCAATAAACTTACTTTTAGTTACAAACTTAGTGACGAGAGAGTCGATGTGTTTCACGTTAGACACATCCTCCATGATGTTCAACAGATGTATCACGTGAGGGTTACTCCGTGCGTACCCCAGCACTTCGTTCACGTACCTAAATTAAAACTTAATAATAAATAAACAATCCAACATCCTGCCAACATCGCATCACTTGGCGATGTGCGATGTACCGCACATTTCATAGAAACGCTCCACTGGCAGAGTTTAATATTCGTTTTCACATAAAAATTATGAATGAGATTCCGTTCAAATGTAACTATGTTGTTGAGTTATTTGCACTGCTTCTCATAGCATAAACATTATAGAAGATGCTCGGAACGGACAAATCAATTTCTATTATATAACACTATTAATAATGTACGGTAAAAAAAGTTAAATCCTATTTATAATCGAATGAGTAAAATTGTCATCATGCTAACCAAATCATTGCATTGGTAACAACCAACAGGCAATATATTGTTTAATTCTGTGTGTGTGTGTGTGTTTCTGTTCAGTAATTACCTTTGTGGGTCATTGCTAAACCGAGCGGCCATCTTGACGTTGCAGAACCCATAGCGGGAGCCTTTGCACTTGATCAAACCGACTTTCATGTTCCCCGGGACCAGCGCCCCCACACACAGGCACAGGGCACAGAACCCCAGATACTGAAATAGAAAATTACTAAACATTTCTTTTTCAGCGGCAATCAATTTCCTGTAACGCAACAACACATTTCACAGTCACCTTGGAATTGTCTAGGTAATTCAATTGTAAGAAAAAAAAATAGCATTTTAAGATATGTGTCAACAAACCTGCACGTGTTTTTCTTTAACGCTCGTGGCGCTGTCGTTGTGCGCAACGTAGTTCTTCAGGGAGCCAAGAGACAGTCTCTCCTCAATACTCACCCTTATATTCATTCTGTCCTGGTCGGATATCACCTATAGTGTAATTGTTGTGAAAAGAAATATTATTGAGTCTATGGTCACGGCTATATAACCATGCCATATTGTTTGCCGCAAAAATTGCCTGTCAAAAAGTCACCATTAAAGAATGTTGTACGATTATACTAGTGCTTTTTTTTTCTAGTCCAGATTACTGAAGTTACATCTAATTTAACAATTATGTTTTGTATACGTAACCGCTGATCCGTCGAGATGATAGGTGGCGTAAGATGTGCTACAAGTTCTAATGTATAAGAACAAATATCAGATCCGGCAGTTCTCGGGGAAGTTTTTACGAGTAGGCACAGTTGTTTATATGTGATCTTGGAGAGGATTATCCACTGTGCTCCAGTAGATGTTGACCGGGTTTTAGTTCTAATGACCATAAGTAAACAAACCCTATGTGATATTCTTCTAACGTTTTTTTACTTAATAAAATTAAAAGCGACAATGACTTCGCTGGGATGCATTTATAACACCGCATGCTTTAGACTGTTAAACAATAACTAACTTTATTTTAAGATCCTTTACATAGAATTCGAGCGGTAGATTAGAATACTTCTTAGATACTTGGAATACATGGTACCTGCTAACCTATAAAATTGAGACGAGAATATCGAATTTATAAGTATTTCTGTCAATCACACTGAACGAAATACACACACAGTTACTTTACCGCGTGTGTGACGCTGGTATTTCCCTGTACAAATCATAAATAGATCCTACCGCAAGACACGTCTGTTTGGTAAACTGATATGACCTCTTTACCCTGCAGCATCTTTTCCAATTTCTTGTAAGGTATCTTCATCTGCTCCTGGATGGAGATTAGAATGTACATCAGCCGATTGACGGTGGATATGAGGTACATAACGTTCTGCATCGCGCGCCACACTTGCCAAAGTTTCGTGAACAGAGGCTACGGAAAGGAAAATTATTAGGCATCGGCTAATTTGTTTCTACAGAACTGATAGTCACATAAGAGAAAATTACACATAGATTTAACTGTTATTCTTGATCTAACTGTCTTAGTTAGTCGTGTTTCTGCAGCTCGAAGGACCATTCATTTACAATCAAACTAGTTCAAAGATTAGAATTTGTAATTTATGTTTTTTATATTATTGGTTTTTAAGAATAACTATTTATTTGGAAGAATTGGCAAATATAAAAATAAAGCATCGCATAGTATATTGCGTCTAAGTTATTGGTATCTGTCAGTAGAAAGCCGAAAGACGAAGAAAGAAGAAACCTATAAATAGCCGTGTTGCAATAATAAAATAATATCTCTTGCCGATCGCCGTAACCCCCCTGTACACGACGGCGACGACAGCCAAAACACGAATAGAGAGAAATATTGTTAAGAAGTCATAGGTTACTCACAAACACAGTGACAACGGGCACAGCAGCTTTATACTTGACAGTATTATGCAGCTCCTCTAAAATTGCTCTCACTCTCTCGACGCAATGCGTGCCCGTCTGCACCATGGCTTCCACGTCAGACAGGAGCTTTCTAATATACACCTCGTATTGCCGGTTGAAAGCGAGCAGGTTGAATATATACTTATAGTCTTGGCTGAAAATCACCAAGATAGCGTAATAGCAAGAGATCAAGGCTGTACCGTACCATGCTAACTAAGTCGACTGCGAACAGATTTGCGCTCATAGTCTGATTAAAAATCGCAGTTAATGCGTGTGGTTTTAAAGTAAAACATTACTTACAGCTGATAATAGTATTGCAAGGTTCGAATTCTATTGACTTCTTATTTCTAAATGATGTAATTGCGTATTAAAAAAATATTATTACTTTACTTCGGTGCATATAAAAATTCTCAGGCTGGAAGAATTCGCCTAATTCCTACTTAATGTTCTCTACTGGCGTGTTCTAGTGGCCTAGTCGTAATATTATTTTGAGAAGTCGGAAAACTGTCCCGGCGGGGACGAGATGATATTGGTAAATAACCCTTACATATTCAAATCGCAGTCAGGTTTGAGGTCAATAACGATGTTCCCAGTCTCCTCTTGTATGGTGATAGTGTCCTCTACGGCCGTGGTCAAGGAGTTTACCCTTTGCATCACAGCTATCAGGCAGTTGGACAGTGACGCCAGGCAGGCTTTTCCAGCGTCCACCAAGTTGAACGGCACTGATTTAGATTTATTAATTAGTTAGAAATTGTTTTGACTGAACCAAATAATAGGTTAAAAAATAATAACATTGAACGTCAAAGTTAAACCAACACCACTCACAGTCAGGAATCCCCTCACCGCCCTTCTTGCAGTCTCGGTTGAAGAGTCTGATGCCGGATGTGATTTGCATCAGCTCGTTAAGTTGCGTTAATTTCTCCGACCGTGGGAGAGCAACAAATATTTTAAGGTCGTCCAGAGAGAATACGCTTTCAAGGGCACCCACTCCTTCTTTTAACGTCTAAAAAGAATTATTACAAAGTTGTGACATCCATGTGCATCTTTTCCTATAGTAGCGAACGGCATTGGAAAATGGTAAACAGGTTGACATGTTGCTGCAGAAATGTGTTCTCAAACTTATTGAACATATATCACAATAGGGCAGCTGGAAATTTTGAAACCAAAGTGAAGCGTAACATTTTGTTTTTATTTAAGAAGGGTTGAGAGCATATTGCATCGGACTGCCAAGAGAATAGCAGAAATTAATGCTACAGTTGTTTGACGTATAACCTTCAGACAGACTGTACTAAAGTAATGCCGTGCAGACCAAAGTGCAAATTTTGATTCCGTACTTTTTTATATTTCCCTCACATTTGTTACATTTATGACAACCCTGTAGGCTGACGAGCCAGGCTCTGGAGTTCATTTTCCAGTCAGGGCAGATGACTTATGTGATAGATTAATATTTTGTTCTAGAGATATGATTGTTTGACATATCCATTATGCATGCCCCCGGATACCATGGAATTTTATCATCTGATTACGAGAACTTACGGTGATTATGCCCGGATTGCCCAGTCCACTGCAAAGAATTATATAAATTGATATCTTCCTAAACAGTTTCTTGAATTCGGCCTCGTCAGTCGACTCCGGGTCTTCCTCGAGTATTTCATTAACGAGCGGCCTCAAACATCTCTCTATGGAATCCAGGTGTTTGTCTATGAGGTTTTGTAGCTTGTCATAATTCGTTTGCATAACGTGCTGAATTTTCAAGGTATTAAGTGATGTTTCGCCACCTAAAAAGTTCTGCTGTAAGTCAAAAGTTTGTGAGAACTGCAACTTTGATGAATTCTTGCAACTGAATGAAGGCCTGATATGATTTCATTTGTTTTATGTCAAATAAAACCCGCACATCTACAGATATTGACAGATACAAAATATGACTTTAAATTAGTCCTTGATGAAGTTGGTTCATATAATTGAATTAGGTGAAATATTATGTAATAACTTGGAATCTGCTATTTTAATATTAAAAAAAACTAAGGAAAGAATGAATTCTCCCCAGCACAGCGAGCCCTTGATTCAGGTTCAATGATTAAAACATGTATAAAATAAAATCAAGAACAGTGTTATTAGAAATTTGAGTACTCGCTTGTTAATTAGCTATTTTACATTGTAGCCGGAAGATGTAAAAAAATCACGTATTTTGAAATTTAATTTGTTAGCCAAGCAGGTGAAAAACCGAGCTTCATTCACGAGTATGTTCCGTCCTAGTAATTAAACTGGGTGGGGCAGAGGCCAGCGAACTCCAATACTAGGGACCTGCCACCGCTACCTGTTGGTCAGTGGAGTACACTAGAGAATTGGCTTAAGTTCAAGTATAGCTGAGTCTCTTCTACCCAAATAACTTGTCTCCGATACTCACGAGTGATCATATTAACGCATTCATTCACGAAGAACTCCAAGTTAGTTCTGCTGATGACCTTGGAGAAGAGCTTGCCATACCTCGGGTTGAGCAGAAGTAGTTCTATCAGATAGGTGACGAACTCCGCGTCTATCGCCACACCGCGAGTTTGGCAATTGCGTGTTATTTCGTTGGCAATATTCTTTATTATATTCTCATTGCAAGCCATTTTGTTTGAACGTGTCCGATTAAACAAGTTATGAAAAGTAAAACCGTCAAAAACGTTGAATGACAAAAATTGGTCTATTGATCCATCAGCGTTGCTATGATAACGAGTTGTTTCAATCGATATTGCGAGTGCCATAGCTAACCTAATCCTAGGTGCCTATTTTATAATTGGCTTCCAGGTTGGTATGTAATGAATTAAAAGTGTAATTAGGAATTTCCAGTAAATAAAAAAAATATACACAGGGATTTCAAGGAACAAGAAGAAAAATGAAAAATAAAAGAAGCATTAAAAAGTAACTAGATAATCTACACTTGTTAATAAACATTTTAGCGTGTGGGAAGCCGAACTCAGTTGTAACTTTTATACGTATATACTGTTATCTATGAATACTAATGTACTCTGTGGACCGAACTGTTCGGCGCGGGCGCGCGCGGCAAATGTTGCTGTCGCCCATGCGCGATTTATCGCACGCTCATTGGTCGAGCGATGTGGCGTGCTACAGTGCGTCTAGCGCAGGCTGCGCGGGAATTATTTTAGGGTATTATAGACAAATTCTATAAAATCAAAAAGTGTCGAGGTTGATCTAAAATATCAACATTAGTCATTTTGTTTTTGATTTTAGACATAACTAACAAAACCTTTGCTGCGTGGGCCCTATAAGGATTTCCAACTAATTAAGAAACAATAAAGTCAAGTATGAGTTTTTTTATTAATTACCATCCATTCACGTTCACATTACCATTGAGCGACAAAAATCAACATAATCCAATGAAGTTCACGTATGTGTGGTTTCTAAAGCTGTAGCACACCATATGTATTCGGTACTGCGCCATCAAGTGCCGAGTAACGAAACGTTACTCACGAATGCATTTCGTTACTCGCATTCTTCTTGTTTTTATTCAATTTTTTATGTTTAATTTCATTCTAAGCAAAAATATTTATTTATTTGGTTAATCGCTACAATGTTGTTTTAATTTTATTTTTAATAAATAATTTTCGATATCCATTTATT
Source organism: Megathymus violae (assembly GCA_003671415.1). NCBI lineage: Eukaryota > Metazoa > Arthropoda > Insecta > Lepidoptera > Hesperiidae > Megathymus > Megathymus violae. The sequence continues at coordinate 1,145,100 of PDGT01000066.1, read as the reverse complement.
GCTTTTTAATTACAGTCGATGCATGGTGGATTGTGATGTTATTGTGACACAACATATTCTCACGGTTAAAATTTTCAAAATTGGAAATAGTAAAGCCATTGCAAGTTCAGTAGATTCCGTCTACAGTTTACTTTTAGTTCGAACCTTTACCTATTTAAAACAAACTAAATTTAGATTAACTTTTACACTAGTCTCAAAATACGGTAAAGTGAAAACATGCATCTTACGCAGCTAGATATGTAACGTATAAGTATGTTTTCTACTGATGTATCAAAAGTAACGATACGATAGTAACGAGTACTAATTGTTATAGTAACGAATACATACGGGTACGCTTTTTTTCGTTACTTTTACACCTCTAGTGGTTTCATCTTGATTCCTCCCAAAATCATTATGGAAACGTTCCATTCTACAAAACCAGCAAACTTACAAAATAAAAAATAGCAATTTAGAATTGTAGATAAGTGATACAAATAGGCAAGAATTTTTACATAAAATGTTTTACAAGCATAAATAACTTATAATTACGATCATACTGGTAAATCCGAAATGTATCTACTTTTGTAGACATAACATACATATACATACAGTGAAATTAATGACGCCACAGAGTAATTTAAACTATGTAATTTTTTCTCGAAATAATTAGTTTAAAACGTTCACTAACAGTTCTCAACTTACAAAAGCTTCTGAATTCAAACAAATGCTCCAGGAAAGATTTATTGTAAAAAAAATATTATATTTTGCAGGTATCTCATTTAACATAAAAATAGAGCTGCACAATTCCAAGAATTTTTGTTGAAAAATCTGACAAATAACGTGTTATATTATTTTACAACCAAAATATCAACTGTGGTTAACCAAATGTATGATGTTGTAGTCAATTAGTGACTTTTAATTTATTCAATTCAATTTATATTTAATGTTAGTAAGATTGCCAATATATTCTCATTAATGCTTTGACTTTGACGCATCTATTCAAAACATACAACGTGATATTGTACATACTTAGACATAATTCAATTTTGTACAGATCATCAATTTGATTTTTTGCTGCATATAGTCAATTTATTAGAAAATCGGGTACATTTAAATTCGATATGTATTTTACGTACAGACTGACTTTTTAACTTGTTGTCGGTAATTCTGGATTATTTATATTAAAGAAGTATTTAGGACTCTAATTAGAATTGGGGTTGACCTATGAAATTGTAGATTCTATAACAAAATAGAAAAACAATTTTTTATCGACAGATTACAGTTTATTTTTTCCTTTTGTGACTAGAAAAAAAATTGTTAGCTAAGAGTGACATACTATATCTAACACTATTTAATCTGTTTTATGACAATATCATGCTAAAGATTATATTGTGGTATAGTTTTCTAATAACATACATAGTTTATTTATAGCATAAAATTATATCTCCAAACATGTGACCTGTATGTGTGTACACATCAACTTGATGCACATTTTAATTAGATAGCATGATTTTTTAATACAGTCTTATCACAGTAGGATATATAATATTATATAGGTTGTTCGCAAGATATTTTCATATACTGAATAGTTTGTATACTGTCGAAACACAGGTTATAATTAGATGCACTGAAAATATTAAGGTAGAATAAGTTAAGACCAACTCTTCTGGTTCAGAGCCAACTACAAAGTATAACAAATTGACTATCTGCAGTGCTTTCTTACATAGTATCACTTTAATCCAAACTTATTTCTAAAAGATTGTCATCATCTTATCAACTAAATATAAGTGACTACATAATGACAATTAGGAAGCAAAAATAATTAAACAATAAATTCAAAATAAACTTTCACCATGATGGTCTATATGTGTTATGAATAATTCAACTGACGTTACATTGAAACTAATGTTCTTTTTAAACGACATTTTAAAAATCAATGTGATTTTGTATCACAAACATCAAGAGGTAATGTTTCATCACAATGTCATTTCTTTATGCCTAGTTTATACAGTTCTTAAAGAAAAGTGGTGTTCAGTTGATAGGCTGATAAAGTTGGTCGGAATATTATCATGAAATACAAAAACCGTGAGTACTCGTTACACGTATAATGTATAATGATACAAGTTCATAAATTTAGATGCCTGATAAAAGTAAACAGCAATTGATTCAAGTGAGTGCTATTTGTAAATGTAAGGCGCAGATTTTCTGTACCGAATCAAGGGCGGGTTCTAGAAATTAAATTTCAAATTAAAAATTAGTTCACAAAACGTACCTCTGCACTGGGTTTCCCTGTGCTGAGGGTGGCATGGACATATATGATCATCACCACCCATCATAACCACCCATGAGCTGAGAACATTCACTTGGTAAACAGATGGAATCAAATTGTTTTCATTTCTCGGTAGAAGGGAAACCACTTTAAAATTGTATTTAAGATTATTTATTGTAATGTCAAAATTTTATAAGTTTATTAATAATTCATTAATTATTATTTAGTTAGTTTATTACTTGAATATATATTTATTTAAATTTCACGTAACTATGTGAACATTTCCAATTGATGTATATATTCTGTATTCCTAAACAGCTATATATTCCGACCGACATTAAATAAGGATCTAGAACCGCATAAACTAGCAATAATCGACACCGAATGTTGCCAGTACCATCACACTCGCTACTATTGCATAGAGAAATATATCAAAAGATATCACAGCTATTTACATTTGCTAAAATAAATCTGAAATACTCGTGAATGACATACCTCAATAATGGTTTAGAATACACCAAACTATAACACATATAGATAAACAAATACTTTATCTCTTGTACGAAAGCCTCAATGTTATATTCAATTAATGAAATATAAGAATGAAAAGGAAAAGAAAAAACGTTTACATATTCAATATTCACGAATATTGCATATCACCAAATTCAGTCACAAACAGTACTCACTGAAATCAGTTGTTAATGGATTAAGTTATCCTAACTTATTTATGTAGCGAGTGATGAGCTCCATGTCATTTTACTTACAAAACCTTTATTGATCTCTCTTTGATTGTATCAACCAACTAAAGATCATATTTTACAACATTTAGCTCACCCCAATATGTCAATTACATGTCAAAGTTACTCGTCTAGGAAATGCGTTTTTAAATACTTCATCATGCCAAACGTACGGAATCTCTTCGTGCCGAATACCTGTAAATGAATAATACATCACAACGATAACACAATATTAAAACACTGATAAGAATATTATTTTGTCATGTATAAATGTTCCATATCGTAGGTACCCATTTGTTTGCCTAATAACTTTAATATGTAACATAATTGGCATTGTAAGTACATAGGGATAGTTGTGCCAGCTACACTACCTAGTGATCGCCTTAGTTTGATAGTATCCAGTGTTACCGAAAAATCTATATTTAACGCTTGGCCATCATTATCGACTATCATCACTGATTGACCACTTGGTTGTGTGGGTGGGTGCATAAATTGAGGTCGGTATAGTTTCATTTGTTCGAGCATTTGGTGTCACTTGTTATTCTACGATACCAGTAGAAGTTTTGCCACTAACAGCAAGTTCCTATCTATCCATCGCCCATTGACAGTAAACGGACAGTTTCTTTTTGTATGATGTTAACTTTGTCAAGCTAGACTGCTAGATATTTAGGGCTATCAATAAATTTCATGCTATAAATGTGTATACAAACACAAAAAATACAATTTTAGCTATTACAGTACTATTATTATCCAGCAGTAAGAGATAGAAAGTTTATTGGAATCAGTCCTAAGTAGTGCATAATTAAATATTAATTAATATTCTGGAATTTTCCTTTTTTTGTAACTGACATGCACAGCCGTTCAGCTACCTACAACCCGGGAGCATACTGAAAATCAGCGTCGCGATTCGCATCACACCGACCGCGGCACACGCTGAGTGCGACCCATTTTACTGCTTCGATCACAGTACAGTCATAAAATAAGATTATTTTATATTTAGATTATAAAATTATTACTTTTTATTTATTGCATTATTTTTGTCCTGTTTCTGTTTTTATGTACATTCCGTTTTTATACCGCTATATAAAATTGTTTGTTAGCGTGTGTTGCTGCACAAGTTGTGAATAAATGTAATGGTTCTTTCTTTCTAAATATTGAATGAGGACACATAACAAAAGTTACAAACCAGAATTATCTATATCTGTTTAGTGGTTTAGTGTTACACGCATTCAGACAAACAGACATAGTTCAATGTTGAGGCCACTATCAATAAAAGGGTACATTACTTCGCGTTAGCACAAGCTGAGTCACCCCATATTGCCAAGGAGATGAAAATGTACAAATAGGTTTAGAATTCATAAAGGCAATATTATTATTATTATTTTAAAATATCCAAACAATATTCCATGTATAGATAAGTTGTGGTAATGACCCTGCCTGCCGAGCGAGGAGATCGAGTGCCGGACATATATGTGATAGATAAATCTTTCATTTTAGGGCCGTGTGTGTTTGTAACGTCATATTTGTGTGCATGCATGGTGTCCGCAACACAAAAATCTTAGTGTGAATGTATGATCGTTTATATTTTATTTATTTAAATCAAATAGTACCTTATAGAGAGCATCATCGCAAATAGCGAACTGTTTGTTATTGGGATCGTATAACTTCTTCTCTTTGATGATAGTCCACACTCTCTTCACGACCTCGTGACGTGGCATCTCCTCCTGGCCCATGAGCTCGGCCAGCGCCGGAGACAGCTTATAGGCGCGAGTGTACCCACCCCCCTTCCCTCGGCCACCACCCTGATGGAGAACACCTTGTTATATTTAATTTACTATTAATATATTAGAATATGAGTTTCATGTATTTTTTTATGTTCAAACGAGCCGACGAGACGACATTTATCATCAGGGGGGTGATAAGTGGTCACCGTCGCCACGGACACGAGCAACACCGAAGGCGTCACTAATGCGTTGTCGGCCGAGAAAGAAGAATAAAGAAAGAAAGTACTGGCTCTCAAGCCCCCAGCCGGAACACGACGAGTCGTTTGGCGACTTACTCAAGCAGGAGGGTGATGAAGCCAGGCAGGCTTCACGGGAAGATAATAATACCAGTACTGATATTAATGACTTAACGCTGTAACTGCGAGTAGGAAAAACCCCCTTCGGAATTTGATTCTGCTTCTTTTTCTGGGACCACGGTAGGGATTTGTTAGAGCGATAGCGCAGTTTAATATTCAAAAACCGGTTATAACAACCAACTACGAATAAATTTCCTTTCATGCATTCATTCAAAATATTTTTTTCTCATGTTTCTACAATAAGGTTCCAAAGTTGATACATTATTTACCTTTAATAGGTAAATTAAGCTTTTAAGCGAAGTGTTGAAGCATAGCTTGTAGGATATTATGTTGTAGATGAATATTACATATAAACGACAAGGACGCCTGGAAATAACGGTGCCGCAAACGGTTCAGCGCAGGTTATAACTTACTTTGTAATTTTCATATGTTGATTTACAATGTGCTGAGGAGTTTCTTTCGTCGTTTCTTTTCCTCAATGTTAAAGCTTTTTCGAAATGGTAGTTGAAGCAAAAATGACGTGCATAAGTGTATTTACAGAATACTTAAATGATTATCGTGTTTATTGATGTTTCGATTGTTACACGAACATTAAATAAACTAAATAACTAAAAGTTTAAATTTAAGTTTAAGTTTAATTATTGAAAAATTAACCAATTTATTGGTGTTTGGTGGATGAACTTATTATTTAGAATATAATGAGCTACTGATTACTCCAGCTTCTACCTTGTACGACACGAACGTTTTAGGAGAAGAATAAAGTCCAGTAAACCTAATGTTTTGGTCCTTCGAGCCGATCTCCAATCAAACATACACCCGCCCTAGCATAGTCTGTCGCAAAAAACCGAGACAAACCAAACATTCAATCCAAACTTGCAGGCAACATGATTATTCTTAGTGGGAGGTTTACCTTCTTAGCTTTAGGAGCCTTTTCTTTCTTTTTGCTCCAATCCGAGTCTGAGTCACCATCGGAGCCCTTCTTTTTCTTCCCTTTCTTAGGAGTTGGCTTCTTTTTGTCCTCCTGAAATACAAATAGTACATTAATGCATACTTCTAGATAGTTTTGTACTCGAGATTAATGTAAATATTACAATATTTAATAATGGCTTTCAATTTTGACGAAGGCGTATTTATGTAATGTAACATTTGAGTGAATAATTTTAATTGAAAATAATTTATAATATTCAATGCTAGTCACATTTCATTGAAACTTTCGTAACGTATTTTCAATGTTATTGATTGATTTAAGACAGGGATGTTATGTAGCTCCGTAACCGTAACCGAAACTATTGGATATCCGAAATAAAAATATATCTGCAACCGTAACCGAATGCGATAAAAAAATGTCGAACAATGGCGGATAGAGGCAGTCTGAATTAAACACGTTATGACAGATTTTCGTTGTCTGAGCCAATACACTTATACTTAATATTAAATTTTAGGTTTTTTTCTATGAGTATGATACTAAATAATACCTTGAAAAAAAGTCAAATTGGAACTTGTAAAATACATAATATATATTTGTTTAAAGATTTTTCCCGAATCATCTAATATTCCTACCCGAAATTTTCCGAAACAATCGGATAATCCGAAATAATTTCATGTACGGTATAATATTAGTCAGGTATCAGTATCCGTATCCAGATCCGAAATTTCACATCCATAACATCCCTAATTTTAACACAAACCTCAGATTCGCTCTCATTAGTGCCGTCTTTTTCGTCTTCCTCTGATGTAGATTTGCGAGCTTTCTTAGCAGACGCTTTGGAGGCCGGCGCGGCTCGCTTTGTCGGTTTTTTTTCTTCCTCCTCCTAGAACGGTGAAATTCAAATTGTTATGGATGTTTATGTTATTACATGACTATGTATAATCGACACCTTGAATAATTTTCTAATAACATATTCAATTCAAATTATCTTTTACTATTACACAATATGAATGTTACAACTTTTAATTAATTTTATTTACCTCTTCTTCTTCGTCTTCTTCTTCTCCATCATCATCTGAACACTTGTTCACATAGTCCATCACCAGCTGATCGATCAATTTCTTTTTATCGGTCAGGTCCTCCCCAAAGGACTTCTCCAGCTTCTGAATGACTTTCTTGGTAGATATCTTCGCGAGATCAGCATTTTTCAAGATCTCTACGGATTAAGAAGAGTCGTATATTAAGTAGAGTCCAGTTTTTGTGCGGAAGATCTATTTTATTTCAGCTATCGGTAACAGCATAAAGAACGATAACAATAAGATTTGACTCGAATAGTCAATGAGACTATCATTTCCAACATATCGTAGTCATCAAGTGTTGTCATGAAATTAAATAGCGTATTGCAACTCATTGTTGGTTGACTATGTATATGGAAAGGAACTAGCTAACTAGAGATCGGTGGAAGAGTTAGGCGGCCTCTGGCAAGTGTTTATCTGCTTAACCTATACATTGGTAGCGTTCAAAACCTTAATTTGCCCGTGATGACGAGCAGCACCACACCACCATCAAATGCGGTTGCAATGCACTTCATTTTTTGCGAGTGGCAGTATGATTTTTTTGGAGAATTTTAACATAACTCATGCGTACCGTAACATAATAAACCTGGTACCTATTCGTTCATTAGCGCAAGTCTACGGGTAGGGGACGTAGGTTGTAACTAGGGTTGCCACCCGTACTTTATAATAAAGTATTGTTTGTTATTTCACGTAATTGTATTCTATACTTTATAAGAACAATAAAGTAAAGAAATTTATCTGGATATATTTGGAGCTGAATCGATGTCGGCACCCGCCACTGTCGCACATCACTTAAGCGCTCGTTTTTAACAATTTCTGAATGCAACCTAACCTCAAATGTCAACAATGTCAGTGTCACTGTCATATCACAGTCATGAGTCATTGTTGTTTGTTTTGTGCAAAGCGGTTTGAGTGTAATAAGAATTCGGTTTAACGGTTTTTATACATTAGTATATTGATAAACCATTAGAGTAACTAAGTAAATGGTTTGATTTTAATAACACAAACTGGTTATTTACACTTAGTAATATAAATTTAAAGAACCCTATTGAATTTGATAATATTGTTAACATTATTGAAAATTTAGATCAGCAAAAACTGAATATAGATATGGATGATTTTTATGGAGAAATTGCTTTTCTTAAACCAACTTTATAATCAGATATGTACTTTTAAGGGTTTTGCAGAACTATCAACTGTACAAAAATGGTAGCAAGTATTCAATAAGAGTGATAATAATTTTCAAAACTTGTATAAAGTAATTTCATTTTTATTGTCTGTTCCCGCCACGTCAGCATTTACGGAAAGAGTTTTTTCTGTAATGAATAGCAAATGGCGAGGCGATAGAAACAAAGCGTCTCTTAATTTAATAAAGAAATAATTATTTATTTACTTTAAATATAGGTTGTAGATGCTGTGCAATTGTTGAGTCAAGATACTAATACAAATTGATACAAACTGCAAAAAGCAATAAAAAATATGTTTTCAATTACAATAATAAAGAAAAATAAATTGTACTTTATTTTGATAATATGTATTTTTTTTCTTACCTATAATAACCAATGTACTTTAATTGAAAAAAAAAGGTGGCAACCCTAGCTGTAACTCAAAGGCTTGAGGCTACAGGCGTTGAGATGTTCCTTTTGTATGAGAAATTATGAAGACTGATTATTGTATGGTTGGTGTAGTTACGTTAGAAAAGGCAATATGTATACTAATGAATAGAAGTGTTGCAGGGTTTTTATATCTTATTCGTGTAAATGTTTGAATATATAAAATTTATAAGTATATGCGTTTCTGAGACATCAGTATTTTGTAAAGCTTATGTTAGGAAAAAAATGTATGGCGATATGTGTTTAAATACGTGTATACATGTGTGTGAAAATATGTTTGTTTTTTTTATATTATAACAACTTATTTAAACAAGGTTGGCAAAAAATCGTTAATCCATATTTCGAATTAAAATTAAGAAGACATTACTAGGCAAAATTGGACTAATACATTTTTTTGTGTTAGCTTGTTTCCTAACTATTCCAAAGAAATAAGTTTTATATATAGCTTCCATACAAAACTTTCGAGATATGGTCGATTTTCACACACGCGCTGTTATCCCGCGGGTCCACCCAGAACTAGCTCCACAGTGAACTGTAACCGCGTAAATAACTTTACCACCTAAACGGTTATTAAGTTGATTTGTATATACGTAAACGTCAGTGTCATTCTATGTGACATATAATCAACGTGATATTACCGGATGGCAATGCGGTTTCGATACAGATAACGTAGCAAAACATGTCGAACTCCGTGCTTGAACCAATGTAATATGCTATTTAAAATCCAATTTATGCTATTTGCTACCAAACATTTGTATGGAATTTCTTACAGTTTACCACTTGAGGTAACGCGTCGGACTAGAACTACACGACAGAAGTAATCATCAAAAATATGTTTAAAACAAAGATAGTCTATTATTATACATGTTATTATATTCTCTATACCAACTTTCATTAAATTAAAAAAAAATGTTTTTCAAAGACACATTTAATAATGCAGGATAATTTTCATATAAATATTGAAATTTCCGAACGAATCATCGGCAATAATGGCGGCCTTGGCCGAATGACAGTATAATAAAACACGAGAATTTATTTAATTTTGTGAATTTCAATTCATTTTTGGCGAAAATCTTTCAAGTAAAAGCTATTCATTATTGTTATGCGCATTGTTTCTCATTATTAAATGCTTCGACAAAGTCGCCATTTTAGCGTGCTATACGTGGAAGTTGGGGTGTAATAAGTTACGCGTTGAATAAAAATAAACCACCAGTAAGCAGACATAAATAGCAACTTATAAATGAATGTATATATGCGGATCGATCCGCACTTTATTGTCTAACAACTTTCACTTGAAACATTTTTGTATTAACAGCATACTATCAGAGATATTTTGATATAATGTTCCGAAAAATAAGAACTTCTATACAACATTGCTAGGAAGCCATTACACGGTCTTCGTATCAATATGGCACATATAGGTTTTTAAAAATCTTCCGAAAACGTAGACCATTGTAAAATATTATTGGTAGTCACAAAAACATTTTACTTACTTTCGATTTCTTCTGCGAGTACTTGTTCGTTGTTAATGTCTGCCATTTTCTCCAAACAAGTAGATTCCGCCAGCGAACAAGAAAGACCAGCCACACAATAATATACCTACGCGCTAGGTGCTACACGGCGTCGTAACGAAACCAGCCGAAGACCCCTTCGGTTGTTATCGTTTTTGACTGAATTTCATCACCCAATCACAGCAATTGTATGTTGCGTTCTGTAATTCGGTATAAGAAAGTTTAAATAATTATAATATTATTGAATATATTAAATATCATATCGACATAAAGTAGATATAGTGGTCTAGGAAATCATTGTAAGTATTTGAATTTGAGTGAAAGAATGATACAATTTATTTTAATTAAGAAGTATTTAACTTTGTTCCACCGTTTTCTCTATCAAATTATTTTTATGAACGTTGCTATAAACGAATGTCACTGTCAAATCCATGTGTGTTTTGGTGCTGTGCTCTGTCTTATTGAAACCTAACCTAAAAGAAAATTGTATTTATAATTGTATTTTGGAACATTATTACTATACTTTAGGAAAATGAAAGTGAAAAACAAAAGAAACGCAGGGTTAGCAGATAAAGTACAGGCTAAGAAAAGAGAAGGCATTAATAAGAAAAAACTTAATCCATTTGAAGTGCATATAAACAGAGAAAAACTAAAAGTTCTTGGTAAAAAATCGAAGCACGATAGAGGACTGCCCGGTGTTTCCAGAGCTAAAGCCGTACAGAAGGTAACTGCGCCATTGAAATTTATACAGGGACAAAATGTTATTTTGGTTATTCTGTTAGAGTATGTATACAGTTTAATCTGAGCAACTGCAGATATGCCTCCTTTACTTCTTGAACGTTAACATCTCAGCCACTTAATCCATACTTGACTGGGGTACAAAGGACTGATCCGTTCTGGAGTTCAAGCTAGTCTCCCATGCTTATGGTGCACCTTATTGGAAAACAGACACAGCAATTGCACTAATTTCTCATTGTTGGTTACTTTGCTCTGTCATCCTTTTTCCCTTTCCCTTTAATCCCTACTGTAATTGTGAATTTCTCCCTACCTATGAAGAATAATTTCTTTACCATAACAAAAAGTGTTTTGGTAGGAGTGTTAAGGAATTATTTGTCAAGTAGGTTTGCCTTATATTTTTTCCCCAACAATGTTTCAGTGGTGCATTTGATGTTACAAATATTCATGGGCTGCATTAACCAATTACTATGAGTTGACACATCTGTTTATTTGTTAGCAATTAACATATAAAATTATGTGTTTATTGCTTCTCTCTTGGCCAGCTGTACTTCAATAATGCATCTAATGCCAGAGATTTGTTCGAACAGTAGTAATGTCTTGCTGTCACAAGTTCTATCTATTAATTTGTCAGCTGTAAAGAGACAGTATACAAAACCTTGTAGGTCCTCTTGAACAAATAAATATATCAACAATATGGTGTGATAATGAATGAAATTAATAATTAAAAGTCTCAATAATGCAAGGCGGACTGTGATTATTTTTTTAGCCATTAGCAGTATTATATTTTAAATTTAAAATTGGGTTTTAGATATGCCTTTCAAAAATTTCAGTTTATTTAAACTTACAAATATGAAAAATTATACAGTTATATAATATTTGGAGCATAAATTTGATAAAAAAATTAATATGAAAGTTACGTTGATTTTTACAATATTTGGTAAGTTCAATAATACAGTTTTGTTATAGAGAAAAGAAACCCTTGGCACCGAAATGAAACTAATGAACAAAACAAACTCATTCATTGATCGTCGTATTGGTGAGAAGAATTCCCAATTGTCTGCTGAAGATCGTATGGTCGCTCGGTTTGCAGCAGAACGTGCAAAACAACATAGCAAGAAGAATATTTATAATCTGGCTGATGATGAAATTTTGACACATAGGTATAATTTTATTGTCAACTACTTAGCATGACCATCAGGTGGAATTGTAGTCAAGCATTGACTTGACATAAGAAAAATAAATTGCAGAAATTGAAGTGTGAACATGTTTAGAAATACAGAATTAGTTATCATCAAATCCTGTCATAGTTACTGCCATGAACATGATCTCAACCTGTTACACAATTATAAATGCACCAAAAGCATACATACATAAAGTTGCATTTTGCCATTGACTTTGTTCATATGAAATTTATTTTTTGTTTAATTTAATTATGTTCAAAAAAGTGTTCAAAGGTTACTATAATTATATATCAATATATTTAATTATTCATATTATGTACATTTTATTGTAAAGTACTGTATTTATGTACTTTATGTATGCATATGTTTTTTTTATCAATTGTGTTGGTTTATTTATGTGTATGTACTAAGATTTGTTCAATTATTTATTTCTTATGATCCACAACAAAGAATGGAACTAAGGCGGACTTAATGCTATAAGCATTCTCTGCCAGTCAACCATCTTCATTTGTCTTTGTAGTGTATGTTGATCATAATGTGGGTAGGTTGATTATTGAGATGACATTAGGTAGCAATGGAGTAAGAATAAATGTGTTTATCTTCCGTAATAAAATATTGTTTTAATTAAAATGCAAAGATATTATAGTCTTAATGTCTCCTTTTGTGGGTCTACTGGTATAAGTAGCATCCTTTCACATAGTCGCCTTTTGTCATTTTTCCTATTATATTTCTGTGTCCGTTGACAGTTCAATAAAAAAATTATGTAAATAATCAACAAATAAGCAGACAGGGCAACTGATGATAGGTGAGCACTGCCACCCATGTACGTCCATAACACTAAAGGCGTCATTAACCCATTGTCATATTTGACAAATAACATTGTTATATTTGAAAAAAAAAAATGTAAGAAAGATCCAGAAGAAGACATAGTAGAAGATTTACTTGGGAAGCATGTGATTGCAAATGGTGCATTATTTCCCGACAGTAGAAACAATGTGCACATTCTGTAATGAACTAACCTTGTTTCCTAAAAAAATTTAACAGTAGCATATTGATAATATTTCTAAGCTAAATGTCCAGTCGATTGGATTTCAATTTTCTTACCATTTTATAAAAAAAAAAAACTTTGCCTATTTTGTTAAGGTTTTATTTTTCATTATGGTTATCCAAAACCTTTAAATGTTGATCAAAGTTACCCAAAATCTTCAAAATATAAATAAAAAACGATTTTAGTGAAAACCATAATTACTGTCAACATTACCAGGTAGGGGGGGTAACTTTGCCACACCTTACTTTTACAATTTCCTTTTAGAAATTTTCATTAATAAGAGACTGATTATTTTAGAATTATATTGTTGACAATCTCAGAACACAAATTTATTTGATATTTTTGCCTTATGTCTTTTTATAAAAAACCTATAAGCAAAAATGTGCTTGATACCTGTCAAAGTTACCCTGATTGATGTTCCTGAATTTTTTTTAATATCTTCATATACATATATGCTTCAAGTTACAGTCTTGTGTGTTTGCATTACTGCATTCTCTTTTACAAGCATTGTCTATATACCATGGAGTACATAGACCAAAAGCCTAATAATAGGTGGATTCATTGAACATGTAAATATTTATTTGTACACAACCATGAAATTCCAATACATGCAGGGTTAGAACATACAGTCCAGCATGTATATATAATATTTGTCTTTGTATTTATGAACATGGATGCTCTGGATATAATCTAGAACCTATGAATTGTAGAAAAGTGTAAAAGAGATAAAATTTTCAGCAGCTTTTACTGGCTGACAGTTGCCCCAATAATTTTTAGTGTGTGAACAAAATGAACCACACATAAAAATGTAGCTGCTGTAGGTTGTGCTGAAGGGCCTAACAAGTCTAATAATTAGACAATACACTCTTGTAAAAGAATATTTTGGTTTTAAAACTGTGTTTTTAATACTATTAAAAATAAATTATTTTATTCTTAGATTGGTTTTACATGTTGTGTTCCAGAGGTCAAACATTGGAGCAGATAGAAAAGTTTGATGATCCGAGGTCTTCGGATGATGAAGACGATGGGAAAAAATTTGGTGGCTTAGATGGTAATAATATTATTTTCATGTTTTTGCTTAGATAGAATGAATACCTTTGACTACAATGGTATTATTTTGATTTCAGGTGACTTTGTGTCAGAAGGCCACTTTGGGGGTGGTATGCTCTCAAAATCTGATTCTAAGGATGGTGCCAAATCTCATAAGGACCTTATTGAGCAGCTAATAGCAGAGTCAAAGAAGAGGAAAGCGGAGAAACAGAAAGAAAAAGAACAGACTTTGGATCTAACAGAGAAGTTAGACAGCGAGTGGAAGGATCTGCAGCCAGTGGTTTTTAAAAAGCAGAAATTAGAAGACGAATCCATAATAGACAAACTTCTAGCTTCAGCGGAAAAAGGGCAGGATTATGATAAGATGATGAGGGAACTTCGGTTTGAGAAGAGAGGAACAGTAAGTTATTAATTAAAAACTGATTCCTTGTATTTATTGCACTAAGTAATAGCAACATTTGATACTGTATAGCAGCTGGGAATTTTTATTAACCTTATCTTTATTTATACAACTTTTGATCCTTTCAGCCCTCAGATGGTCTTAAAAACACAGAGAAACAACAAGAAGAAGAGAGGAAGAGGTTGGAGGAATTGGAAAAGCAAAGACAACATCGAATGATGCCTGATGGTGATGTGCCCAAAGTGGTACAAGCAAGTAATAAACATCGGTGAGTTGTAAGGAATGTTAAAGAAGGATAATTTAAGGTCATCTAGAATACTTATGCAATTAGCATAAGTAGTGAAATGCTATGTGTGGGAAATATAACAAAAAACATGTAAGACTCTTTCAAGTTCATTGTTGAGTTCAACCTAAATTCGGACTTAGATAGATCGCCTCATTTGATTGCTCTGATCGACTAAACTACTGACCCTATAGTGAATTTGGCCGCCGATAGATGGATCCCGAATTTAATATCTAGCCGGAGCAGACCTTGTATGTAATGTGGGTTTTAATTGTCTATGTCCACGCCATTCGCGATATGAGTAATCCTAGTATGGGGGTTATGAGTGTGTTTTTATCATTTGCTTACTATTCATTTATTTAAACAGGTCAGCAGATGACTTAGACGACAATTTTGACCTAGATAATGAACAGGATTTCATGTTAGCATATGACAAGGACGGGAAACCATTGGTACCTGATCACGTGCTCAAGGAATACTCTGGTAAGTTGAAGAAATACTTCCGAAGAGCATATTTTGGCAACTTTTTGTTTCTTGATTAATTCGTTATACTCATATATATTGCAGTTCCTAATGGCAAAAAACAGTTTCAAGATGGAATATCTGACACATCATCGGACGACGAAGACGATGAAGGTAGCGAAGATGAAGAAAGCAGAGAAGAATCTGTAGAGCTTAAAGATGAAACTAAAGAAGTAAAAAATAGTTTAGATAGTAAACATGACAATTCTTCAGATGAAGATGATGAATCAAACGATGTTCATAAAGAAAGATCTAAATCTGAAGAATCTAATATAAATAAATATCCGAGGGCAAAAGAAAATATCAGTGCATTAGGTGATATAAATGAAAATGAAAGTGATAATGGAAAGAAAAAATCTAGTAGTAAAGAAAATACAACAATCAAAACAACAGCGCGTAATGATAATGAAGACAGTTCAGATAAAGTAGTTAGTAACGAAATTGATGATAACAATGAAAGTAAACCTAAAATTAATGGTATTGAAAGAAAATTGACAGACATAGTTCAAGAAGCTGATGACGATAGCAGTGATGAAAATGAAAATTCTAATGATGAAGGCCGTGATGAAGATACAACGAACAAGGCTAGTGTTAAAGATGATTTTAAAGATTTGAGGGAATCTGAAGATGAAACAGACGAGGAAGAGGAGATTACGGGTGAAATCAAATCTTTCTTCGATTTGAAAACGGAGGAAGGTGATAATTTACGGGTAATTTGTTAATTAATGCATAAATTAGTAATTGCATGCTCTTCATGAAATTCCTTGGGGAAATTATAAATTTCGGTTTATTTTTTACAGAAACTATTTGAAGGAAAGTCACCTTCGCAGCAATCAACTGCATTGCAAAAACTAATAAAGAGTTACGATCCAAGTTTATCCCAAAATAACAAAGAATTACTTAGTAGATTGTTTGCGCATTTATTACAATACGTTAACGATATATTTAGGAATGTAACTGAAGAGGCTGATGTGATCAAAAGTTTTTTAATCTTTGATAAATTAGTGCCACATTTTTACGATTTAGTGCATATGAATAAAGTTTCAACAAAAAAGTTTTTCATGGAATTATTGAAAGAAAAGCACGAACTTTTCAAACGCAGGCCTAAATTGATTCCTAATTTAGACACACTAATCTTTTTCAAGTTAGTTTCTCTGTTGTACCCTACTTCCGACTTTCGGCATCCGGTAACCACACCCTGTCTTATATTTATGTCTGAAATATTAAGTTTATCTAGATTTAGTGATCGTCGCTCTATATCTAGGGGTTTGTTAGTAACAGCATTGATTTTAGAATACACAGTGCTATCAAAACGTTTTGTACCTGCGGCTATTAATTTTCTCCGGGGTATATTGTACCTATGCGCAAATACTAGCATTATAAACCCAATAAATGTTGTCCCACCGTTCCGTTTGCATAGAGACATCAAAATTTTGAATATAGACTCAGATTTCACCAAAATGGCGGTAGGCAACAAAATGGCGGCTAAGGATTTAGTATTAGAGCAGATCGACGACGATTTCAAAATAAGATGTTTGTTGAATTCATCGTTAATGGTGAAAGAGTTTTTTGATAACTATAGCGACATTGACGCACAAGCGGCTATTTTTGAACCACATATAAAGTTGGTGGGAAGGGTGGACTTGGAATTGTATCCCAAACATGTCAACGATGAGGTGTCTAGGGTATTAAAACATATGAAGCAATGTCTGGAAGTTAAGACTTACACGCCTCTTGCTAGAGAGAAAGTTAGGCCCAAAGCTTTGAGGCTCTATGAACCGGATATACAAGAAGTGTGAGTAAGGATTTACTGTTGTTTTATATTTTAATACTGCCAGTATTTTTATACATTGCACAAATTTTGGATCTTTCACTACTACAAACTTTACTTTTATAAAATGAGGTTTTTATCAATCTACTTTTGTAGAATTACACAGGAACTGCTAGATAAAGCAGCAAAAACCACATCATAAATGATGTGGTAATTTTATTATGACAATAGTAGAACGAAATTAAACAGGTTTATATAACAATATTTTATGAATAATGTTATGGAGTGGTTATGCTCTTTTAGTTACCATCTACTTTAGTTGTAATTTTAATACTACTCTATAAGTTAATAACCAACTTACATAGATTACTCCCAGCTAGATATTACTGGTATGTTATAGGACAGTGTTATATTGTGTAAGTATTTATGCGTGCAAGGTTATTGTTTGACTCCAAGCCTACCACTTTAATTCCCATGGCACTCGTGCGTGGTGATCTAGTCTATACTCCGGCGGGAGTGGCCGAGTCACGACTCCCGAGTGGGTAATTAAGCGGGTTCGCTTTATTTTAGCCCGTAATACGTTGATGGTATTGGTCTATGGACGACAACGGCCATTTAATATTAAGTGACGTCTGCTCGTTTGTGAGCAATCGACATTAGAATTACTAAGTACATGAGTCGGTATTATATTTCATTCGTTCTTTTTTATTCACAGGTTTACTGGAAGTAAGAACTCCAAATTATCGAAGGAAAGCGCGGAAAGAGCTCGACTGCAGGGTAAATACAAGAAGGAGATGAAGGGAGCGCTCCGAGAGATAAGGAGAGATAAGGCTTATATCGCATCCGTCAAGATTAGGCAGAAGACACATAGGTGGGTATCACAAATTCGTCTTGTCATTGTGGTGTCGTTGTGTTTCAACGTGTCATTACAATTGTTTTTAGAATTCCGTACGTCAGATAAAAATACTAAAACCTTAGAACCACTAGCGTAATTGGTGTTTCTTTATATTTTTCAAAATGTATTCGACAAAAATAATAGGCTACTTAGTCACGTACGTAAGCTGTAAAGTACCGAGTTCAACTTTTAAGGTTTGTTTTTGAAGTGAAACTTGAGCCGCGCTGGGAGTAAAAATTCAAGGTCGTGACACGAGTTAGGGCGATGAACCTGTAACGTTTTTAGTACCGATATCGTTGCATAGGTGGCATTGCACTCCGATGAACAATAATAGTTATTTTTAGTCTTATATTAGAAAAAAAAACCTCATATTGGTTATTCAAGCGAGTGGGTGTTTACTTATAAATGCGCATTTGTGTTATGTTTTAGATTAAAGAGAACTCCTATTTCGAAACTGTCCACGTGTTTATTAAAAATAATATTGATATTTTCATATAATTTTGATGAATGTAGACTCATTTTTTATACACTTAATTTTTATCCTTATCAAAATAAGTAATACAATATGAATTTAACTATAAAAACGTCTCATTCGGACGTGATTGGTTATACTTAATCATCTCATGGAATCCATTTTTGAAATTTAACTCGTGCAATATCAGACACTTCATTGTATTTTCCTTTTGCAGTGACAACATACGTAAGGACAAAGTGAAGCAAATCTATAAGGAAGCTTCCATACAGCAGGGGGAGTTGAACAAGTTGAAACGCATGAAATGACCTTCAATAATTTATTTTAATGTAAATAAATTTTAAACGCAACAGTAAACTTTGAAAGTTATTTAACAAAACCACCACTAGCACCCGCACGATATATTAGCAATAAATAATACACAGAGAACAATACAAGTTTGAAATGTATTCTAGTATTACTTTTTAATTACATTCTTTTATTTTAATGACTTAAATGTAAAATCATTCGCATACAATAAATACTACAGTTAAATATATTGATTGTGATTAAATATTTCTGAATAAAAATTGTGATTTCTGATGAATGTCAATTATTTTTAAACTGTTGATTATGGGACCCTTGAAGCAACGCTAAGCTCTAGGAGCTTTCACAAGTTTTTGAAACATTTGTAGGTTAAATTGTTAAATATAATTGACATCACAAATACTTTTGAAGTAGGTACTAAATTAACGACTAAACTAAAAACCTTGTACATTTTTCGAACATTGTCCCATAAACTTTCAATGCCCTTGGCAAACATTAATATATTATTTAAGACAATAATACGTTTAGAAATTACAAATTAAATAACAAACTTCTTTTGTTAGTCTTATATACTGGCCGACAACGCATCAGTGAGACCTTTTTCAACTCGTCAGCTCGTTTGTCGCCGATTTATATTTAAAAAAAATATTAATATCCACGGAACTGTTAATAAACAAAATTGTAATTAATAAAAATGATCGGATCATTTTTAAAGTACACGGTTGAAAGTAACATTAATATAGATATAACAGAATATAAATAAGGAACATACTGCATTTGGTTTCACCTTTTGCATACTGAAATAAGAACTACTTAGGTACCCTTTAAAAGCTCCATATATATACATGTGAAGCTTAATTTTATACGAAGACAAGTTACAAACCATCATCTTATGAATATTAATGATATACGTAATAAATGCAGTAGTAAATCATTATATAAAACACTGGATATGACCAAATTAGAATACAAAATGGCTTGTTTTTAAAAACTTAACAACGTAAATAGACAAGACAAAAAGAACACATTATTCATGCCGGACCTGAAGCACCTACCTCGTATGTGTCCATAACTTTGTTTGAAAGTACTAGATAAGTTACCGTTGCACCAGTGGAATGTAATCGTTTGATACTTTTTCCGAGCTGTAGAATAGTTGTTAAATTATTACATTTAACCAGCCAGCCAATCTTTTTTTTAATTAACGCAAACGTCGGACATCACCTGTATCGGTGATCGGTCAGTACTGCACGCAGCTGGTCAGGTGGTCACCACATTCAGAGTATGGACGGTTCGGCATATTTTAGGTGCTTTACCTTTGATAAAGGCAACTCAGAGTCCTCATTTCCCAATCTGTGCAAGGTTTATAAAAATATTTACAACAAACGAATTATATTAAAAGGTAATTGAGATAAGCCAAGTACTTCTTATAACACTTAAAACTTAATACAAGTCCATATGTAGCCTTAGTTACCTACTCTTCCTTATCATCCTTGTTAAGATCCCAAATAGCATGGTTGAGGCAAGTTGCAAATGCCAGCCAGCACAGATATGGAGTCATGAAATATACGGTGTTAGGATTGACCTTGTAGAAGCTGACCGCACACGCTGCAGCAGCTACGTCCAGCGCCAGTATGTGGAGTAGAGCCTGAAATGAGAACACTTGGTAAAACCTGTGTTGTTGTGGTGTTACTTATATTTTATCATAGTCAAATATATTTTGGGAATTTTCTGGCTCACTGTAAAAAACCACTGGAAAATTTAGTTGATTCTTGGCATAATTGGAACTTATGTGAGAAATGTGTCTACTCCTATAGAATTTTAACAGTGTAGTGAGATGTTCCAGAAGTAAATTTCCAAATACTGCACAGTTGAGAAAAATAACACTCAAAGAAGTAGCAACTTTCTTTTATAAAAATATTTTATAAAAATTACCAAGCCTATCTTATGCATCTTGAAGAAAACTGGTGTCCAAGTCCAATTGAGGATCAGTTGTCCCCCATATAGAGCCATTGGCACGGTGGCTTTTTCTGAAAATATTAACATAAAAATTTGTGTTTTAATATTCCACTTAAATTCCATTTTTGATTTCATTATATAATTGCCATTTTGGATCAAATTTATATTATGTACCAACCTAGCTATTAAGTTTAATTTAAATTAAAATAACATTGTATGATTTGTTCTGCTCATAGTCTTTTATAATTAAATGCATGAAAGAATTAAAAAATAATGCACTATTTAAATGAGCTGCCCCATTTTTGGAGATTTCTTTCAACCACATTCTTGGTACAAAATCAGTATCCCCACTAAAATAAAATTATTTTTTATAGTATTTGAAATACAGGTATAATAATTATATGTATATTTCTTTAAAGAAATTGGGACTACATGTTGCCTAGCAGGTGCTGGCTTAGGTGGGAGGCT